>MU127427.1:1099090-1200036 GCA_014904945.1 Gyrodon lividus
AAGGAAAAGGAAAAGGAAAAGGAAAAGGAAAAGGAAAAGGAAAAGGAAAAGGAAAAGGAAAAGGAAAAGGAAAAGGAAAAGGAAAAGGAAAAGGAGCAAGAGGAAGCTGGTGAGAAGTCGGCGGCCATTGAGAAAAGGCTGGCTTGGGGAAAGGTAGGCTCAGGTAGAGGTGGGGAGGAAGAGGAAACTCGGGGGAGAAGCCAGGAGAGACAGTCAAAGAACCAGCCAAAACATAGATCTTGGTCCTATGCCATCAAATCATGGGAATTTGTCTCCAATGAGGATGAAGAACCCAAACCCTCAACATCCCATCCCAACACTGCTGACTCTCCCCCTCCATACCTGAAGGCCGCTTCCGAAGTCTGTGAGAGCTGTGCCCGAAAAGTGTGGCCTTGCACCTGAACCATCAAGGGCGATATCCCAGTCGGCACATGCCAGCCATGTAACCAATCCAAGATCGCTTGCAGCCTCATGAAAGCAGCCAAACGGAGTTGTCAGGAATCCGGTGGCCCAAGCAAGGCGGCATCAAGGGCCCCTTCAAACACCCCTTGCCATCAACCACTTAGGGCCATGACAGTTTCGGCCACCACCCCCACTAATTGTGCTGCAAGTCTGGCACCTGGTCCTTCTCCAAGGAAGAAGGTCAAATGTTCAGCATCAAAGCCAAGGCCCAAGACCCCCACACCCAAAGCCAGCCCAAGCTCCACCCCTGGTGGCTCAAGTCTCAAACTGAAACTCGGTAAGTTTGGTAGTCTACATATGTTTCTATTTCTAACTGATATTGAGAGTTTTTGATGGTGTAGTGATTCCAAAGCAGCTTCCATCCCATCCCATCCCATCCTGGCTGGGCCTCTCAATACCCTGCCTCTCCCAGCCTCTGTCCCCACTCCCAACCTAACCGATGATGTAAGGGATGCAGTCATCACTGCCCTTGAAAGTCAGGTTTCCGCTCTTGAAAGGGAGCTGGAACAAATTCCAGTGCTTGAGCAACATCTCAGTGCTTCAGTTCAGGTGGTCAAGGCCCTTTGGGAAAGGGTCCAAGAGCAAGGCTCAGTCGGATCAAAACCAGGTCCTCGCCCAAGGACGGCATTGATTTTGCATCACATGCAAATTCTCAACCTGGTGGGTTCCAGCTCCCTGCCTCCCACTGTCATTCAGGCTGAATCTGAGCATTCCCCAAATCTCAGCCTCCAATTGTGTGGCCCATCTTTGGAGGGCACCAGGGCAGTCCCATCCCCACTCTATCTAGACAGCATGGAGACAAATGAGGGTGAGTTGAATGGCTTTTCAGCTCCCCCTGTGCCAGTTTCTCCCCCAGGCCTCCCAACAACATCAGATGAATCGGACCCAGTCAGAATGGATGCCAGTATGAAGGTTTGATCTGATTTTCCCCAACTTGTATATAGCCAATGACTGTAATTGTACCACTATAAATGCCATGAGTTTTCTATGGATGTATAATTCTGCAAGTCAAAATTGATCTTGATTTAATTGAGGTACAACAATGGGTAAGGCTATCCTGAAGGCACTGATGGTGGTGACTGCAGCCAGTCCAATGCTGGAAGTCTTCACATATCTATGAATGAAGCCAAACCCATTGGCTCAATGGGCCCACCCATTACGATGAAGGATAAATTGAAGAAATATGAGTTGGCCCACCCAGTCCTCAGTCTACTCGGCACCTATGGGTCACCCATCCCTCAGCCCATCTTGGACTCATGTGTTGCCCCTCCCCCAGCCTGCCAAAGACCTATGGGTCACCCATTTCTCAGCCTGCCTGAGCCCTATGAGTCATGCATTGCTCAGCCCACCCAAGACCTATGGGTCACCCCTCCCTTGGTCCACCTGAGACCTACGGATCGCCCTTCTCTCGGCCCACCCAAGACCTTTCTGCCCATCCCTCAGCCCACCCAAGCCCTACAGCTCATGTGATGCTTGGCCCACCAGAGACCTATGGGTCACCCCTCCCTCGGCCCACCCAAGACCTGTTCACCCATCCCTCAGCCCACCCAAGCCCTACGGGTCATGTATTGCTTGGCCCACCCAAAGCCTACTGGTCATGTATGCCTCGGCCCACCCAAGACCTACAGGTCACCAATCTCTCAGCCCATCCATGACCTATGGGTCACCCATCCCTTGGCCCACCTGAGACCTACGGGTCATGAATTCCTTGGCCCACTTGAGACCTATGAGCCACACATCTCGCAGCCCACCCAAGACCTATGGGTCATGCATCCCTCAGCCCATCCAACACCTACAGGTCATGTATTCCTCAGCCCATCCAACACCTATGGGTCACCCATCCCTCAGCCCGCCCAAGACCCATGGGTCATGCATTCCTTGGCCCACCCATCACTCAAAATAACCTTACTAAAATAACCCCTCGGCTGACTCATATCACACATATATATATATATTACATCTCAGCCCATCCATGCCATACGAGTGCAACTTAAAGGTCAGCTGGCCTGTGAGCCATGGCTATTTGTCAACCTCGGCTGTCCATATATTATGGTACCAAAGCACTACATGGGCTCTTCCTGACACTCAACAATCACATCTTTGTCCTGGAAGCTAAGGACCTACGTCTTTGCATCCTCCAATACAAGCACGACCACCCCCTGTCTGGACATTTCAGGCAAAACAGGACATTAGAGCTTGCCCACCGGGAATATACTTGGCCAGGACTCTGCACCTTTGTCAAAAACTATGTCAGTTCCTGCACTTCCTGTGCCTAGGCTAAAACTCCTAGACACTGCCCCTATGGGATGCTCAAGCAGCTCCCAATCCCTGAACAACTCCCCTCCTCCGGTGGGTACACTGTAATCCTAGTAGTCATCAACTGCCTTTCCAAGCAAGCCATATTCATTCCCACTCACAACACTATCAACTCTCCGAGCCTTACGAAATTATTCCTGCTTCACGTGTTTTCCAAGCATTGAGTTCCCTCCCACATAAATTCCAACCAGGGTTCTGAGTTTGTCTCCCATTTCTTCCATTCCCTCGAGAAAGCCCTCAACATCTGCCTTCACTTCACTTCGGGATATAATCCTGAAGGCAACAGGCAAACGGAACAAGCAAACCAGACCCTCGAGCAGTACCTCAGAATCTACTGCAATTACCAACAGGACAATTGGTTGGAACTCCTACCCCTAGTGGAATTCATGTACAACAATGCCCCTAGCGTGACTCTGGGAGTATCTCCATTTTTCACTAACAAAGGCTATCCCAACATCTCAGTCTACCCTGAAAGGGATTTGACCTCATCCCGCGCTAATAAATATGCAGTTGACTTACAGGAACTCCATGAATTCCTATGCATGGAAATGGCCTGTGCTCAACAACACTACCAAGGACCTGTGGATTCCCGACGACTTCCTGCACCAGACGTCTAGATCAGAGACCAAGTGTTTGTCAAGGCAATGTACTTCCACTCCACTTGCCCTTCCAAGAAACTTGTGGAAAAGAACCTTGGCCCCTATCCCATCATCGCTCAAGCTGCACCCCTGTCCTTCACCCTCTGACTTCCAGACTCCATGTGCACCGTTCATTCTATCTTCCATGTCTCCAAATTGGAACCCACAACTCCGAACATAATCCTGAATTGGGTCCAACCCCCACCTCCCCCAATGAAGTCAATGGAGAACCTGAATATGAAATCTCCAAAATCGACTGATGACTCAGGAATTGCCAACTCCTGTATCTGGTAAAGTGGGTGGGCTATGAAGGGACTGACAAAGAAACTCCCTGGATCCTCACAACCAAACTTGTCTTGGACTTCCACTCCACATATCCCGCAAAGTCTGAACCCCTGAATTCTCTCGGATGATGGTGGAAACATGTACACTTTGTCAGAAAAACGAAAGCTACACTATGATTACATGAGGAGGCTGAAAGGTACTCTAAACACCTTCCTCCCCATCCCCATCCTCCTCACCCTCAACTTCCTCCTCATCCCCATGCTCCCCACCTTCATCTTCCTATTTCTCCCCATGCTTCCGCTCCTTTCCTTTCCACTCCAACACCTCCCAGCCCCCTCTGGACTCCATGCCCCAGGACTCCTGGGCCTCAAGGAAGGCCACCAGGCTGCTCATGAGCACCTGTCAGATGCCCAACAGCTGTGCCACAATGGCCTCTTGGAAGGCTGCATTGGCCTTCCTTTGCTCCTCATAGGAGACCACTAGGGCCTCGAGCATGTCCACTAGGGCCCTGAGCATGTCCCGCCCTTCTTTGGCCTCCTCATCCTCCTCCTGGCTCTGTTCGCGGGCCTCTGGACTCTTGTGCCTCCTCCGCTTCCAATCCTTTCCTCTGTGTGGGGAAGCCACTTCCATGGCCACCCTCTTCCCCACTGCTCCAGCCTCCTGGTATGATGTGTGCACCTGCGCGCACCTCACGCACATCCTCAATTGTCCAGTCTTTGGGCCTGGACATGGGACCCTTGCCCTCATGTTGGCCATGTTTGCCCTGGGGAGCCAACCCCCGGGCCTCCCCACGCTGCCTTGAGATGGCCCTGCCTCAGGCCCCGTGCCTCTGCAAATCCTATGACTCCTGTTGCCACCCATGTGACCTCCTCCTCTGCCTTTCTCTGCTTTCCTCCACACTTCCTCCTTGATCGTCTGCCTCGCCTCCTGCAAGGCCTTCTTCACCCTGGCCTCCTGAATTCTCCAGGTGGACTGCCACATGTGTTCTTCCTCCCCCTGCTGGAGATGGGCGATTTTCCATTGGATTGTGAGTGGGTAGACATGATGGATGATGAAACTAAACAATAGGCAGTTGACAGTTATAAGATCCCTCAGATTGATCCCCAATTTTCAAATTCTGCCATACTTCTATTACACATTATGGACTCCTATCCAGGCACTCAAGGGTTTGTGCCTAAGAGGGGGATACTGTTACATCCTGAAACATTCCTGACCCACTTCGCCTTTCCACACACTCCGGACTATCCGGGAATTCCGGGATTGAACTCAGACTTGACACAGAGTTGACTTGCATGGCATGGGATATTACACCATCCCAGATAATGAGAGATGTCCTGCGGAGCAGCTCATGATGGGGGTTTCCTTTTTTGATATTGCAAGGGCTGGCTGACAAAATACAGTGAACTCTGGAACCAGAACACTAACTCTGCATTTCTGGAATGTCAGAGTTTGTACCTCAACATGTCCAGAATGCTAGAGTTCCTACATCCACTCTGCTGCCAGGTGGAACTGCTCAGAGTCTCAGCATCTGCTTGGAAATGATCTGGAACTTGCACGGACTCTTATCACACTCTATTATCCTTTGCTTGTCATTATTCCCAAGCCTCCAGGGACACTCCATCGCTCTCTTACATTGCTTAATCCCAACTCCTCTTGGTCCTGTTCCTATTCCCTGATTATCATTAGTGAGCACTTCTCTGCCCACTCCACTACATATATATACTTACATAGTTTTCACTTCAGATTCCTCAGTTGTTCTTTGTCCCTCTTTGGCAGCGGCTGACGTGAGTGTACTTATTTCAATCCCAGAATTCCCAGAGAGTCTGGAGCACACAGAAAGGTGAAGGGGGTCAGGAATCCCTGAGGGGGATCGGAGGGCAAGGGACTTTGGCTTCAGCTTATGTGCTGTGCCCCTGTAAGAGTTCTTTCCCTCAATTTTAAGGCAGAAGTTTGGAAGACAATCCTAAGATCAACTTAAGGACTGAGGGAGGTTTCAGAGTGAAGCAGTGACTTTGGAGGATAGAACAGGATTTAGTCAATATTTGAACTTAGGAAATATTCCAGAGTAAAGGCAGGTTTATATACTGAAGAGTCTGGAAGATATAAAACTGTTTAAGTATATTGGACGAATTGGGGTTTTGGGTTTCCAGAGTATAGTAAGAGGGTGAATCAGAATGGCGTCAGAATGATGGAATAATAACTGAGGACAATGGCACAATAATTGTAAAGCAGGGGGAAAGGGAATTATTGATAGAAACTGTCAAAGGAAAGGAACATATGTCAAGAGATAGCTGAGATAGGAATATGAAAGTCTGGGATGGGAATGTGAAAGTCCAGGATGGGAATGTGAAAGTCCAGGATGGGAAATATGGGATTTGGGATATCAAGTGAAGGTGAAAATCTTCTAAGGTAAAGTCCAGGGCTTGGGGTTTGGGGTTTGATCATAAGGGGCCAGAAGTGTGTCACATGGGCAGGGACAGTTTCAGGATGTGATAGTATGCCCCACTTAGGCACAAACCCTTGAGTGCCTGGATAGGAGTCCATAACAAGTAATAGAAGTATGGTGGAGTTTGAAAATTGGGGATCAATCTAAGGGACCTTACAACTGTTGACTGCCTGTTGTTTAGTTTCATCACCTATCATGTCTACTCACTCCCAATCTGATGATGAAATTGCCTGCCTCCAGCAGGAGGAAGAAGAACATGTGTGTGAGTGCACCTGAAGGATTCAGGAGGCCTGGCAGGAGGCACGGAAGAGGGCGGAGGAGGACAAGAGGTAGAGGAAGGCAGAGGAGGAGGTCACATGGATGGCAGCAGAGAGGAGGTGGCAGGAGTCAGAGGAGTCAAGAAGTTGATTGAATGCATGCCTAGGAGGGTTCAGGCAGTGATTAAGGCCAAGGGAGGATATATTAAGTACTGATATTCCTCAGATACCCTCCTTTGAGGTTCACTTAGATATGGTTCAGAGAATGTATTTATAGTGCTGTAGAGCATGGGGTCTAGGGACAACAATGTGTATGGTTGTCACATCCCGAAACTTTCCCAACCCATCCGGCCCAATTCCAGCCCCCTATGATCAAATCCTGAATCCTGAGTCTCGGACTTTACCTTAGAAGATTTCTCTTTCATCGGACATTCCAAACCCTGTATTTCCTGTCCCAGACTTTCGCATTCCCGTCCCAGACTTTCGTATTCCTATCTTGGCTATCTCTTGACATATGTCTCTTTCCTTTGACACTTCTTGACATCTACAGTTCCTATTGATAATTCCCTTCCCCCTTGCCTCACAATTATTGCACCATTGCCCTCAGTCATTATTCCACCATTCTGACGCCATTCTGATTCATTCCTTACTTTCTTCTGGAAACCCAAAACTCCAATTTGTCCGACATACTTTAACAGTTTTATATCTTCCGGACTCTTCAGTATATAAACCCGCTTGTACTCTCTGATATTTCCTTGATTCAAATATCAACTAAATCCCATTCTTTCCTGCTCTGCTTCACTCTGAAACCCCTTCAGTCCTTAAGTTGACCTTAGGATTGTCTTCCGACCCTCTGCTCTGAAATCAAGGAACAGAACTCATACAGGGGTGCAGCACATATGCTGAAGCTGAAGTTCCTTACCCCTCCGACCCCCCTCAGGGATTCCCGATCAACCCTGCCATTCCGTGCACTCTGGACTATCTGGGAATTCCAGGATTGAACCTGGATTTGACAATGGTACAGAATGGGGAGCACAAGTGGTAACTACACAGCATATGGGCAAAAGCACGAAGCACTGACTGGTCCCAGTATGCAATGGCCTAGCCTGGGAGAAAGAGGTGAGCTGCGATTCCCACTATGGGTAGGAGCCTGTTGACGCATTGAGCGAGTCTCATATACCCAGGCAATAGGAGATGGTGGTGCTCTTACCAGGTTAATTAGCAATGGATTGAGGGCATAGTGTACTGGAGGAAACCCTCATGGAGGGTGGGAGAAGCTTGTATGTACAGTGCTAAAGTCTGTGCATGACAGTGTAGGTACACAAGAAAGGCATTGCTTGCCCAGCAACCTTTGATTTTAACGATGTCAAAGGGGACATTGTGGAGTAGGTATTTGAGGGTGCACCCAATGTGGATGCCATGTCCCTGCAGGGGCTTGATGCCAGCTCTCTTGTCAGCAGATGATAGGGAGGTGGCAAGCCTCTTTATGCTGGTTCTGGAGGGTGGCTTGGGGGTCTGAGGGGCTGTTCTGTTGTGCCCAGCTGATGTCTTCCCCCAGGAGAGTAGACTTTGTCCTGGAAGGGAGGAAGTTCATCACCATTAGCCCCTGCCAGTCTTTTCCTGCATGATGTTGGAAGGTTTGACGTGCAGGGAGGGTCGAAAGTGTCTAGGCATGGTATTTACCAACCCAGGCTGTGCACCAAAAGGTGGTGGGATTGAGTGTGGTTGTGGCTTTGAGCAGTGCCTCAATTTCTATACTGTCATGTGACCAGCTGAGTCTGTGCATGATGTGCTGTGTACACCTGTAGGTAATTGGAGATGGTGACCCTGGCATATTGGCTGGCAAGGGAGGAAATGAAAAAGGCTACTAGCTCAGAGTTAGTGGGTGCACGATTGCAATTGGGAATGGACTTAGCATGGCAGAAAACATGGAATACCAGCAAACTAGAGCCACAGGACTCTTTTGTGCCCTTCACCCAGGTGTGTGCAATCACATCTTTGATCCAACTCTGGTTGGACTTGGGTAGGATGGTCAAGATGGTGCTAGGGGGATTATTGGCAATGAGGGATATGGGTTTCCAAAGTTGGAGGTGCTTGCAGGGTGCACATGCTGGTCGGAGTGGGGAAGGTATTGTGGTGAGGTCAGCAGGTGAGTAGTTCTATGAGTGTTCATTGGCTTGCTTTGAGTGATTTGCACTTGAGGTTGATGCAAGTGGTTGGGAGGTGGCTGCCACCTCTGTGCCTCCATCAGACAGATGTGGGGTCTGGAAACAGTTGAGATGTGTTGTGGGGGTGCTCCTGCTCCCACTCCCAGGGTGCTGACCACTGTGGGTGTCTTGGATGAAGGGGTGTAGTTCAGGGGGGATTGGGATATCTGGGAGGAGAAGATGGATGGGGGGATATAGTTCTCTGGACAGAGGGTCTGCCAGGTTGAGGTTGCTTAGGACATAATGTGTGAGGATGATGGCACCAGCCTGGGACAGGGCAGCATTGATCTGCTTGAAGACACCATTTGTTGGCCTCTTCTGACTTGAGCCCTTCCACCATCCCTTGACAGTGCCTTTGTTGTCTCTGTAAACCTTGAAATAAAGGTTGGTGGGGCATGTTATGAATCTTATATTTTATTCCTTTTTCTTTTCTTTTCTTTCTTTTATACCACATGACACGTGACTGCTTTGACTTTAATCACATGACTTCTTCTATGACATCATACCTTGTTCTCTCCTCATGCCTTATGCATGTATACCACATGTACACTCTAGATCATTCTAGATCATTTTATATGACATTCTTTCTCACTCCACTATGATATCATACCTTCCATTTACATCTATTAAGTAGTATAGCCTTCTCATCCACAGCTTGGTCTGTGCACACTCATGTGGACCTATATAAACTGCAATATGGCAATCAAGGAACTCCAGTTTAGTTCACTTGGGTCTTCTCCTACAGACTACGAGTTTGGGCTACCCTCCTCTCCATCTCTCAAAGTACCGCTGCTTTGCAGGTTGGTACACTCAGTCTTTTATCTTTCTTATTTGAGTATTGTTCCTAAGACATTGCTTTGTGACTTGTCTATGGTGCTTCATTTGAACTAAACTACCAAACTCTTGCCAACAGCACTCTAGACAAGCAATCATCCTCTTTCCAATGGGGTCTGGGGCTCGCACTATGGCGCTACATACACATAATTATTTGCTTTTGAAGTAGTCTGTCAAGTCTGGGTTCAATCCCGGAATTCTCAGATCGTCCGGAGTGTGCGGAATGGCGGGAATCTCTGAGGGGGGTTGGAGTTGTAAGGAACTTTGGCTTCAGCTTATGTGTGCGCCCCTGTATGAGTTCTGTTCCTTGATTTCAGAGCAGAGGGTCGGAGATCAATCCTAAGGTCAACTCAAGGACTGAGGAGGTTCAGAGTGAAGTGGATCAGGAAAGAATGGGATATAAAGATGTTAAAGTATGTCGGATGAATCAGAGTTTCGGGTTTTCGGAAGAAGGTAAGGAATGAGTCGGAATGGTGTCAGAACGGGAGAATAATGACTGAAGGCAACGGCGCAATAATTGCAAGGCAAGGGGAAAGGGAATTATTGATAGGAACTGTAATTGTCAAGAAGTGTCAAAGGGAAGTGACATATGTCAAGAGATAGCTGAGATAGGAATATGAAAGTCCAGGATGGGAATGTGGAAAGTCCAGGATGGGAATGCGGAAAGTCCAGGACGGGAATGCAAAAGTCTGGGATGGGAAGTACGGGGTTCGGAATGTCCGATGAAAGAGAAATATTCAAAGGTAAAGTCTGAGGCTCGGGGTTCGGAATTGGGCCAGATGGGGTAGGGAAGTTTTGGGATGTGATAGTATCCCCCTCTTAGGCACAAACCCTTGAGTGCCTGGATAGGAGTCCATGATAGGAAATAGAAGTATGGCGGAGTTTGAAAAGTGGGGCTTGATCTGAGGTACCTTGCAACTGTTGGCTGCCTGTTGTGTAGTCCCATCATCCACCATGTCTATTCACTCGCGATCTGACAACAAAATTGCCCGTCTCCAGCAAGAGGAGGAAGAACGTGTGCGGGAGTCCGCCCAGAGAATTCAGGAGGCCAAGGAGAAGAAGGCCTGGCGGGAGGCAGAAAAGCACGAAGAGGCAGAGGCAGAAAAGTCCAGAGGCCCAGGAGGAGAGCGAAGGGGAGGGCAAGAAGGACAAGGAAGACTAGGAGGAAGAACAGCGCCAGGATGCACTTGGGGCCCTGACAGAGTCCTACAAGGCCCAGAGGCGGGCCAATGAGGCCTACCAGGGGGCCGTCGTGGCCCAGCTGTTGGGAATCCGGCAGGTACTGTCGGATGGCCTGGCGGCCTTCCTGGTGGCACAGGGATCCCATTTCAGGGATTCCGGATGAAGATGGGGGGCATCAGAGTGGAAGGGAAAAGAGAGGGAGGATGTTCAGGGAGGTCAGGGGACAGATGGGGAGGATGGGGGTGAGGAGGAGGATGAGGGTGAGGAGGGGGGTGAGGAGGATGGGGATGGGGATGTAGTATAGTATGCCCCATCGGTCTCCTCATATACAATTAGCATAGTGTTGTTTTGGTGCATTGAAAAATCGCGTTTCCACCCTCATCTGAGCAAATTAAGGGGTTCGGACTTTCCAGGATATGCGGAGTGAAAGTCTGAGATGAGTTCTGATGCGTGAGCAAGCTCGGTTGCGAGGATCTAGGAACTCTATTCATCAGTCCCTTCGTAACCCGCCCATTTTACCAGGTACAGGAGTTGGCAATTCCTGCGTCAGCGGTCTATTTTGAAATCTAGGATTTCGGAGATTTCATATTCGGGTTCTCCGTCAACTTCAACTGGGGGAGGTGGGGGTTGGACCTGATTTGGAATGGTGTTTGGAGTTGCGGGTTCTAACTGGGAGACGTGGAAGACGGGATGGACAGCGTGCATGGAGTCCGGGAGTTGGAGTGTGAAGGACAGGGGTCCGGCTTGGGCGATGATGGGATAGGGGCCGAGGTTTCTTTCCGAGAGTTTCTTGGAAGGGCAAGTGGAGTGGAAGTACTTTGCCTTGACGAACGCTTGGTCTCCGATCTGGAAGTTCGGTGCCAGGAGTCGTCGGGAATCCACGGGTCCTTGGTAGTGTTGTTAAGCGCGGGCCATTTCCATGCATAGGAATTCGTGGAGTTCCTGTAGGTCAACTGCATATTCGCAGGCGCGGGCTGAGGTCAAATCCCTTTCGGGGTAGACCGAGATGTTGGGGTGGTAGCCTTTATTAGTGAAGAACGGGGATCCCTTGCCAGCACGCTGCTTTGTGGCATTTGAGACAAAGCTGTGCATACCAGTGCTGTGGTGCAGCATTAGCAGTTATCAATAGATTGGAGGTTTGGTCCAGCTTCACATAGGTGGTTTGAAGCTTGTCCTGGGTATGTTTCAAGTCATTGTAGGTCTGATGCAATGCAGTCGCCTGACAAACTCAGATTCTTGCAGAGCAACTTGCTCTGTGCACTCAGCTAGGGTCACCCTGGAACTGTGCAGTTCATTTTACACCTCATTGAGGGCAACTCACAGCAGATCCACATCATGGTGTGGAGATTGTGTGATGACGGCATGGGATGTTGGGCTGTTTTGGAATGGGACTCAATGTGAAGGGTGTTTGGTGAGCTTTCATCAATATCAATATTGCTGCCACCCTTTCACCATTGTGAGGCCTGTACTGAGTGGAACTGTGCTTGCAAGGCCAGTGAGCACTTTTTGACTCTTGCCATGCCTACTGATGTGATGCTGCAATCCTGAGCATCAATGCTATGTTGTCTAGTTTGGCCTCTTGTTGGACATCACAATTCAAACTAAAGAGAAAACTATAAAAACACATGCTCTATTAGACTTAGGAGCCAATAATACTTTCATAGATCAGAAGTGGGCTGAGGACAATGGACTACCTTTATGACACCTGGAATGGCCCATACCAGTATGTAATGTAGATGGAACCAAGAACCAGGGTGGTAACATAACCCATGCCACTGTCACATCCCAAAACTTTCCTAACCCATCCAGCCCAATTCCAGCCCCCTATGATCAAATCCCAAATCCTGAGCCTCGGACTTTACCTTAGAAGATTTCTCCTTTGTCAGATATTCTGAACCCCGTATTTTCCATCCCAGACTTTTGTAGGACATATGGCCAAGGATTGCCAGAAGTCCACTTCCTGTGCAGCCAAAATCTCTCCTGCTCCTGAAGCCAAACCAAACTTGATGGCTCCAAGCAGTTTAGCATTCACCTCTGTCCCCAGGACTCCAAACTCCTTTCTGTATCCCTCAATTCCAAGACCCCTAAAGAAGTCAATCTGTCCTCCATCCCTCTGGACTATCATAACTTCCCTGATGTCTTCAGTAAGCGCAAGGCTGACATCCTTGCACCCCACAGGGAATTCAACCTCAAGATTGACTTAGAGGAAGGTGCTTCCCCTCCTCTTAGAACTGTTGACCCAGTGTCTGCTACAGAACTCGAGTCCCTCCAGGAATTCATAGATGAACACCTCAACTACAGCTTCATCTGCCAGTCCAAATCCGCTCACAGTGCCCCTGTCCTCTTTGTCAGAAAGAAGGATGGATCCCTGCACCTTGACAAAAAATACAGTGAACTCCGGAACCGGAACAACAAACCCTGCATTTCCGGAACATCGGAATCCATGTTTCCGCATGTCCAGAATGCCTACCTCTGCTCCACTGCCAGGTGGAACCTCTCGGAATCTTGGAATCAATCCAGAATTCATGTAGACATGCAGACCCTTATTGTATTGCATCATCCTTTACTCATCATCATTCCCGAGCCTCCAGGGACACTCCACCACTTCCCTACATTGCTTAATTCCAAATTCCTCTTGTTCCTGTTCCTATTCCCTGATTATCATTAGCAAGTGCTTCTCCGCCCACTCTGTTATACATATATACTTAGTTTTTACTTTGGATTCCTCAGTCGTTCTTTGCCCCCTCTTTGGCAGCAGCTGAGGTGAGTTTACTCATACCTATTTGCTACTCCTAGTTAATCCCTAGTAGTCCGGGCAATCACTGCCCTCTTATAGTTTTTGTCACACCTCTGCGTAGATTTCCGAGGACTCAACAAAATCACAAAGAAAGATTGCTATCCCCTACCCCTAATCTCCGACCTCCTCAACTCCCCTAGCCACGCCAAGGTGTACACCAAAATTGACCTCCATCACACCTACCACCTTGTCCACATCACACCCGGTGATGAATGGAAAACTGCCTTCTGGACTTGCTATGGCTTGTATGAGTGGCTGGTGATGCCCTTTGGACTCACCAATGCCCCTGTGGCCTTCCAGCACTTTGTCAATAGTGTGTTCATGGACCTCCTAGATGTCTGCATTGTGGTCTACCTCGATGACATCCTCATTTATTCCAATGACATGGCTTCTCACAAGGAACATGTTCAGGAAGTCCTCTGATGTCTCTGGAAACATGGACTTTATGCCAAACTGGACAAATGTGAGTGGCACTCAAACTCCGTTGAATACCTGGGCTACTGTCTCTCCCCCCAGGGATTGACTATGGCCCTGGAAAAAGTCCAAGTGGTCCAGGATTGGCCCAAACCCTGGAAAGTCAAGGACATTCAATCCTTCCTTGGGTTAGCCAATTTCTATCATTGATTCATCTTCAACTACTCTGATATCATTGTCCCGCTTACCTGGCTCACTTGGAAAAATGCCCCCTAGAACTTCGACAATTTCTGCCACTCTGCCTTCACCTGAGCCCCTATCCTTACTCACTGGATTCCGGACTGTCCTATCATGGTCAAGACCGATGCTTTGGACTATGCTATTGCAGGAATCCTCTCCATCCATTGTCCCGATGAGGAATTCCACCCTGGAACTTGACTACAACACCCATGATAAGGATCTCCTCACTATCCATGAAGCCTTCCGGCATTGGCATCATTACCTCAAAGGTTCCAGCACCCCTATTGATGTTGTCACAAAGCACAAAAAAATCTGGAATATTTCTCCACCTCCAAAGTCCTGACCTGCCAGCAAGCCTACTGGTCGTAATTCCTATCCCAGTTCAACCTCGTCATCTGCTCCTGCCCCAGACGCTTAGGAGCTAAGCCCAATTCCCTCACTAGATGCTGGAATGTCTGCCCCAAAGAGGGGGATAAGGACTATGCTCGCGTCAATCCCCATAACCTCTGCCTGGTGTTCACTCAGGAGCAGCTTGCCTCATCCCTATGAGCCACTATCCTACTAGCTCTGGTCCTCTGGGCCCCATCCCTGCTTGACATTCACAAGGACATCCTAGATTCCCTGTCCTCCGACCCCATAGCCTCCCCCCAACTCTCGGACTCATCAGACTCCCGATGGGCCATTAACCCCAAGGTTTCCTGACGCTCGACAATCGCATCTTTGTCCCGGAAGCTAAGGACCATCGTCTTTGCATCCTCCGATACAAGCACAACCACCCCCTGTCTGGACACTTTGGGCAAAACAGGACATTAGAGCTTGTCTGTTGGGAATACACTTGGCTAGGACTCTGCACTTCATCAAAAACTATGTCAGTTCCTGCACTTCCTGTGCATGAGCTAAAACCACTAGAAACCGCTCCTATGGAATGCTCAAGCAGCTCGTGTTTTCCAAGCATGGAGTTGCCTCTCACCTCACTTCCACCCAGGGTTCCAAGTTCATCTCCCACTTCTTCTGTTCCCTCAGGAAAGCCCTCGACATCCAACTTCACTTCACTTTGGCATATCATCCCAAAGGCAATGGGCAAATGGAACAAGCGAACCAGACCCTCAAGGAGTACCTCAGAATCTACTGCAACTACCAACAGGACAATTGGTCAGAACTCCTACCCCTCAGGGAATTCACATACAACAATGCCCCTAGTGCTACCACAGGAGTATCCCCGTTCTTTGCTCACAAAGGCTACCATCCTAATGTCTCGGTCTACCCTGAAAGGGACCTCCTCCCACACTCATGAATATGCAGTTGACTTGTGGAAACTCCACGAATTCCTACACATGGAAATGGCCCATGCTCAACAACGCTACCAAGGACCAGTGGATTCCCAATGACTCCCCATACCGGACTTCTGGATCGGAGATCAAGTGTTTGTCAAGGCAAAGTACTTCCGCTCCACGTGTCCTTCCAAGAAACTCTGGACTCCATGTGCACTGTCCATCCCATCTTCCACGTCTCCCAGTTGGAACCCACAACTCTGAACATAATCCTGGATTGGGTCCAACTCCCACCTCCCCCAGTTGAAGTTGATGGAGAACCTGGATATGAAATCTCTGAAATCAACCGGTGACGCAGGAATTGCCAACACCTGTACCTGGTAAAGTGGGAGGGCTACAAAGGGACTGATGAAGAAACGTCCTGGATCCTTGTGACCGAACTTGCTCACACATCGGAACTCATCTTGGACTTCCACTCCACATATCCTGCAAAATCCGGGCCCCTTAATTTTCTCGGATGAGGGCGGAAACACATTGTACAATTTGTGAAACAAAGAAACTATGCTATTGGTACATGAGGAGACTGAAGGAAGTTTCTATACTACTTTCCCATCCCATCCTCCTCACCCTCACCCTCCTCCTCATCCCCATCCTCCCCATCTTTGCCCTGATCTTCCTCCCCATCTGCCCTCTCCGTTCCCTTCCACTCTGACACCCCCCAGCCCCGGGACCCCTGAGCCTCAAGGAAGGCCACCAGGCTGCTTGTGAGCACCTGCCAGTTGCCCAAGAGCTGTGCCATGACGGCCTCTTGGAAGGCTATGTTGGCCTTCCTCTGCTCCTCATAGGAGACTGCTAGGGTGCTGAGTGTGTCCCATCGTTCGGCCCCTTCAACAAGTTGCTCATCCCATGGCCCTGCAACTCCTGTCACATCCTCTTGGTCGCCATCCTCATGGCCTCCACCTCTGCCTTCCTCCTCCTCACTTTTCTACCTGGCCTCCTCACGCTTCTCTGCCTCTTCTCTGGGTGGACTCCTGTGTGCATTCTTCCTGCTCCTGCTGGAGACGGGTGATTTTGTTGTCGGATTGCAAGTGAGTAGACATGATGGATGATGAAACTAAACAACAGGCAGTCAACTGTTGTAAGGTCCCTCAGATTGATTCCCGATTTTCAAACTCCACCATACTTCTTGTTTGCATTATGGACTCCTATCCAGGCACTCAAGGGTTTGTGCCTAAGAGGGGGATACTGTCACATCCCGAAACTTTCCCAACCCATTCAACCCAATTCTGGCCCACTTATGATCAAATCCCAAACCCTGAGCCTTGGACTTTACCTTAGAAGATTTCTCTTTTATCTGATATTCCAAATCCCGTATTTCCTGTCCTGGACTTTTGCATTCCCGTCCCAGATTTTTGTATTCCTATCTTGGCTATCTCTTGACATATGTTACTTCCCTTTGACATTCCTTGACATTGACAGTTCCTATCAATAATTCCCTTTCCCCCTGCTTCACAATTATTGCACCATTGCCCTCAGCTATTATTTCATCATTCTGATGCCATTCCAATTCATCCCCTTACTTTGCTCTGGAAACCCAAAACCCCAACTCATCCAAAATACTTGAACAGTTTTATATCTTCCATACTCTTTAGTATATAAACCTGCTTGTACTCTCCAATATTTCCTTAGTTTGAATATCAACTAAATCCCGTTCTATCCTGCAAAGTCTCTACTTCACTCTGAAACCTCCTTTAGTCCTTAAGTTGATCTTAGGATTGTCTTCTGACCCTCTGCCTTGAAGTTGAGGAACAGAACTCATACAGGGGCACAGCACATAAGCTGAAGCTGAAGTTCCTTACCCCTCCGACCCTCCCCCTCAGGGATTCCTGACTGACTCCTCCCTTCTGCGTGCTCTGGACTATCTGGGAATTGCGGGATCAAACCCAGACTTGACAGATCCTAATCTTAGGAGAGGGGTGTCAGATGGATGAATAAGCAAGTGGATGGCCCAACATGTCCTCTTACATACATAGTCTACAGTCTAGGTTTGCTCTGCTGCACCTAGACTACCAAGCTTGCCAGGAACTCTGTCAAGTCCGGGTTCTTTCCCAGAATTCCTGGATAGTCCGGAGTTGCGGAGGAGGCAGGGTTTTGCAGGAATTCCTGAGAGGGGTTGGAGGGGTAAGGAACTGCAGCTTCAGCTTATGTGCTGTGCCCCTGTACGAGTTCGGTTCCTTAATTTAAGGGCAGAGGGTTGGAGGTTGGTCCTAAGGTCAACTTAAGGACTTAGAGGATCGGAAGGGAGAGGATCAGGAAGGAACAGGATTTAGTTGATATTCGAACTAAGGAAATATCAGAGAGTACACGCGGGTTTATATACTGAAGGGTCCGGAAGATATAAAGATGTTAAAGTACTATCGGACGAATCGGAGTTTCGGGTTTCCGGAGGGAAGGAATGAATCGGAATGGTGTCAGAATGGTAGAATGATGACTGAAGGCAATGGCGCAATAATTGCGAAGCAAGGGGGAAGGGAATTATCGATAGGAACTGTAAATGTCAAAGGAGAGTGACATATGTCAAGCAATAACTGAGATAGGGATACAAAAGTCCGGGACGGGAATGCGGAAAGTCTGGGACAGGAAGTATGGGGTTCGGAATGCCCGATGAAAGAGAAATTGTCTAAGGTAAAGTCCGAGGGCCGGGATTCGGGATTTGGTCATAGGGGTTCGGAATTGGGCCGGATTGGTTAGGGAAGTTTTGGGATGTGACAAACTCATCTGGTTGTGTATGCTTCTTGCCAGTATTGGATTCAAACAACCCATCCCATGGCATTGCCTCTAATGTGTGACAATAACAGGGGGATCACACTCTCTAAGGCCCCTTCCTTCCATGTGTGTGTTATGCACATCAACCTTTATTCTCAGCAGTGTTTCCATGAGTGTTGGGTACCCTGTTAGCATTCTGAATGTTTTCAGTTTCCCATTCCTTGCAAATTAAAAAGTCCAAACAGCAACAACTACTGACTACTTCCATAAGTCATGCCGTACTCTGAAAACCATATTAGATCTCATAATACTATCAAAAGGATATTACGGCTTGGTGATATGTGTTATGCTGATGAGGTCATGAGAGCTTGATTAGATAACACCAACAAGCCCTATTGTTGAGTAGGGCAAGATCTATCAGAAGTCTTTACTGGCAGACTATAGGCCAATTGGTGAAGCAAGTTCTCAGACCAAGAGATAGCTGGTTAAGCTATGTATTGTGTAGATCTAACTTGGGTTGTAACCAAGTAGAGTACAGGTCTTTATACTACATGGAATGGTGCACGAACCAAAGTATCCAAAGTAGGTACCATCCAAGAAAGATAACTAGAGATAAGAGGGATAAATGCCATAGGGCAGAAGGTCATAGAATATGAAAGAAAAAGATAAGGTCAGGGACTTTGCCTGGAGTTACTGGTTGTACAAAGGGTCAAAAGAGGAAAGAGGTCATGTGATGGAACAGAGCCACATGAGAAGGAAAAGAAAAAGGGGCTAAAACAGTTCTACCATAACAATATGTAGGAGCAACTCAAACTTGGGCCTCCCTCACTGAGGCACTCCCCACCACTGAGGTGTCTACACAGCCTACTTGCCATGAATATCTTCCCACAACCATTGCAGACCTCCAGCAACCCTTCTACCTCTATCTGACTGATAGCAAACCCCTCTGCAAGTGTAAGAAGCAACTCATGTTCTGTTTTCAAACCTTGCATGTCATCTGTAGCAGTGGAAGTGCTTACATATCTGGTGGTTGTAGAGATGGTGCTCAGACTGGCAACGGCAAGGCCTGAAAACATAGCGGCAGTGATTGGTTGGTTAGCTTGGGTGGACAAATGGTGCACATGGGGCTTCTTGCTGAGTAGGGTATCTTTTGGATGACGATGTATAGCTGTACACAACAATTCAGTGTGAATAGATGAAATAGATTTACTGGAGTGGCAATGGCAATGACTAGTGCATGGTGTGGATGGTGCAAACAAAACTTCAAGAGTGGGCAGACTGAAGCCCGGATACATGGCTATGAGCATGCCAAGATACTCAGCAAAAAAGGAAGCAACTATTGTATGTCCATTCAGTGTCTCATCAATACTTGCCTTAAGATTTGTGATGAGGCAGGCTAAGTCTGGGGCAATGTTTCATGCTAAGCATGTCAGTACAACACCTGCAAAGAGCACCAGGGACCTACTGAGTGGTGGTATTTCATCATAAGTCAACAAGAGCAATGCGATGTGGAATGTTTCATTTAGGTTCACTGCAAGAAACAATATGGACAAAGACTTGGACAATCAAAGAGTATGCATGATGGAAGCTGCAGCCACCTCAGAAGAAGTGGCAGACCACTTCAGTGCAAACAATGTTCACATCATGCATGATATTGATAACACGTGCAGGTAGAGGTGTGTCAGACTTGAGGGCACAGAAACATTCCCAGAACACGTGTCACATCCTGAAACTTTCCTAACCCATCCAGCCCAATTCTGGCCTCCTACAATCAAATCCTGAATTCTGAGCCTTGGATTTTACCTTAGAAGATTTCTCCTTCATCGGACATTCCAAACCACATATTTTCCATCCCAGACTTTCGCATTCCCAACCTGGACTTTCGTATTCCTATCTCGGCTATCTCTTGACATATGTCACTTTCCTTTGACATTTCTTGACATCTACAGTTCCTATCAATAATTCCCTTTCCCCTTGCTTTGCAATTATTGCGCCATTGCCCTCAGTCATTATTCCACCATTCTGACACCATTCAGATTCATTCCTTACCTTCTTCCGGAAACCTGAAACTCCAATTCATCTGACATACTTTAACACCTTTATATCTTCCGGACTCTTCAGTACATAAACCCAATTGTACCCTCTGATATTTCCTTAGTTCAAATATCAACTAAATCATGTTCTCTCCTGCTCTACTTCACTCTGAAAACCACTTCAGTCCTTAAGTTGACCTTAGGATTGTCTTCCAACCCTCTGCCCTGAAATTAAGGAGCAGAACTCATACAGGGGCACAGCACATAAGCTGAAGCCAAAGTTCCTTGCCCCTCCGACCCCCTTAGGGATTCCCGACCGACACCCACTGTTCCATGCACTCCGGACTATCCGGGAATTCCAGGATTGAACCCGGACTTGACAACACGCCACATTGTCTGAGAAAGTCATCAGCACCACTTGGCACAACACAGTTCCCTCTAGAAATGGGGCTGCAAGTCATATACTATGAGCCTCTGATGCATGAGGAATCATAGGGAAAGGTGGACTTACTATGCAATCTTGACAATCTGGTGGACATTGTGAGAGTACATGACGAGCTCATGGCTGCTCTGCTGGAACTGCTGGAAAAATGTGAAGAGTTTGTTCTGTTCAGGCATGGTGTATAGCATGGTTTAATCTGCACTGTTACTGTGAGATAGAAAGTGGGGAGTTGAGAGGGGGACAAACCAGGACAATGACCTACCTTTATATGCATTGACTTGGAGGCATCTTGGTGATCTACCAATGGGAATACTTCGTCAATGACCTCTTAACTTGGAAATATGATGATTTATCCATTGTGCAGCTCTGATTGGTTGAACCAAATATTTTGGCTGGGCAGGAACGATCATGACACCTGTGGCAATGGTCATCAGTTTTAATGTATGTTTTCATTGTTGGTGACATACTGTGAATTGAATTGCAGCATGGTGGCAACTTTACAATCAATGTAGATGATGTGATCACCCAAGCTTGCCCAGATGAAATTTAATACATGATTTTTGCCAGAAAAAGGGACATGGTGTGATATGGGGGGTGCATATGTGATGCAGACTCAAGAGAGTAGGAGAAAAAGTGAGATTGTACCATTCTGGTTCATTCAATTTTTTGGATTGGTGCATTGTGAAGTGGCCATTATGGGAGTGATGACATGGAACATGCTGTAAACTGAGTCGAAGAGTCGCAAGTGTTAGGGATGACATCACGTGATGGTGAAGCTTTGAAAGGTCAATGCAATGACTGACATCACTAAGTTGCTTTCTGAATTTGGAAGTCCCTCCTTGCGTCCTCACCACAACCATCAGGGAGACTGACTACCTTCTCTACATCCTGTGACTTAATTAAATTGAGAGGGCTCCATAGGCCAAGGCAAAGGAGAGTGCATGTGGTTTGAGCAGAGAGTTGGCTATGTACATGGGATAGAAGTAGATGCCCATGGCTGAAAAGCCATTCAATGTCAACAGATGTCACTATGGTTGGCAAGCCTGATGTAAGCAGCTATCAATGAAGTGTCATGGTGTGAGCAACATACCAGGAATAGTGAGATAATCAAGAGCCATTTGAGAAAGATGAGGGTACAGTGAATAATGCTCATGCCACCAGGCCACTATGTCAGTAACATGTTCAACATCAGGCTTGAGGTAGCAGTCAAGTTCAGAGCTGAGGTCTGCAACCTTCAATGGGGCAAGGGCTGGAAGGTTGTCAAAGATGTTGGTGGGCTAGTAGAGTACTAAGTGTGCCATATATACAGCAGGTAATAGATGCCTCTCACACCTCGTCTTTCTTCTTGGAATCACTGTAAATACAATAACCTCCATGTCCGAGTCAGTGAAGCCAGTTGATGTTGCATATGAATGTTTGTACTCTTTGTGAACAAGCATTTCAGCAGTCTCAATCCAGGCATCCTGCCAATGTGCAGCTTTGAAGTAGGAAAGCTTGTGTTGTGAGTGTAAGACGGATTTCAAGCTTGGTCACTTACTGAGTGGTCATGATCTGGCCAGCTTTGTCTTTCCAGGCAGCCAGGATGGCTACTCTCATCCCACATCTCTTCCACACCTCCTCTGCAAACTCCCTCACATATTTCTCCCCTTTCTGTAAGGCTGTTCTACAGTAGGATGTTAGCAGTCGGTCTCCATTCAGAGCTTCAACCCTTACCTTGCTTGTACCTCTGGAGGTGGTGTTTCTTGCCTCTATTCTTCAGCTTCGGCTTTGGCCTTCTTTAACTCCTCTTTAGTAAGACCTTCCATCACCTTGTTCACAGCCCATTGATACCAAGCTATCATCTCTCTGTCCCCAGGTTTTGACCCATTGTCTTCCTCTATAATCTGCTGAATTTCCATCCTCTTCTGTACCTTTATCACATTCATAGCAGTGAAACTCTTTCCATACTTTACCATGGGTTTGGTAGTTCTTTTTCAGCCATGGTTGTAAAGCCAGTTCCTGTACATCTTTTTCAAAACATAAGAATCAGCTGAAAATCCCACATGACATATAGCACTCATCTCATTCTGGCCATCCCATTCCTCTATGTTCTTCCTTTCCACCATATTCAACTTCTTCGCTTCCTTATGCACTGCCCTATACACTCCAGGTCTGTTCCTCTTGTTTTTCCATGCTTCCAAATGAGATTTGAGGATATCTATTTCCTCCCCTGACAGCTCCTGGGAAGCCTTGGTCCCAACAGATACACTGCTAGCTCTACTAGATGGTTCACAAGGCATGATGTCCAGCAATATTGATATTTTGTTCAAAGGGTGTGTTTTGAGAGTTGGTAGTGTCTTGTCAGCCCCTATCCAAATCCTCAATTGCTTCATTGACATCAGATGCTGTAAACATGATTGCCAACATTGCCACACTTTGGAATCTTCTGATCAATCTTCCTTCATGCTGTAATACCCCTTGATTCATCTTATTATAGACATCTTCCCTCTGCATTTGGCAATTTAGTTGGTGTCTACCCTGATCGCTACCTGTGTGTGGGTTTTGACATGCCTTATC
Organism: Gyrodon lividus; assembly: GCA_014904945.1. Lineage (NCBI taxonomy): Eukaryota > Fungi > Basidiomycota > Agaricomycetes > Boletales > Gyrodontaceae > Gyrodon > Gyrodon lividus. The sequence continues at coordinate 1,122,237 of MU127427.1, forward strand.
TAGTAATTTACATAACATGGATGCCATCAAACTTTGATATCTGACATGCACCTCAAATGACAAGGTGATCAGTTGGCTACTGGAAGGTGTGCTGTCTGGTGAGAGAATTGTGTTGAGATCCAGTCCTCCTGTTGTCTAGCCATGCCAAAAGCAAAGTATGTTTCTGTAGATGCTCATAGTCCTGTAGTGGAGGTTCAGTGGAAGACCATCCAAACCACCCGAGGTCCAAAGACTTAATTGGTGAAAGTCACTCCAGACCAGAAAAGGCCAAGGAAGAGGTCCCCAAGAAATACCCCATCCACTGGCCATGACTTCCAACCATATGACCAAGGTGATTTCTATGACATGCCCACTTTACCTGAGACGATTTCTCTTTCATTGGACATTCCAAACCCCATACTTCCTGTCCCGGACTTCTGCATCCCTGTCCCAGACTTTCCACATTCCTGTCCCAGACTTTTGCATTCCCATCCCGGACTTTCATATTCCTATCTTGGCTATCTCTTGACATATGTCACTTTCCTTTGACACTTCTTGACATCTATAGTTCCTAGCAATCATTCCCTTTCCCCTTGCCTTGCAATTATTGCGCCATTGCCTTCAGTCATTATTCTACCATTCTGATGCCATTCTGATTCATTCCTTACTTTCTTCCGGAAACCCAAAACTCCGATTCGTCCAACATACTTTTAACATCTTTATATTCTCAGGACTCTTCAGTATATATACCCGCTTGTACTCTCCGATATTTCCTTAGTTCAAATATCAACTAAATCCTGTTCTTTCCTGATCCACTTCACTCTGAACCTCCTCAGTCCTTAAGTTGACCTTAGGATTGATCCCCGACCCTCCGCTCCGAAATCAAGGAACAGAACTCGTATAGGGGCACAGCACATAAGCTGAAGCCAAAGTTTCTTACACCTCTGACCCCCCTCAGGGATTCCCACCAAACCCTGCCCTTCTGCGCACTCTGGACTATCCAGGAATTCCAGGACTGAACCTGGACTTGACAGAGTGACAAAATACAGTGAACTCCAGAACTGGACATCAACTCCACATTTCCATAAATTTGGAGTTCCTACCTCTACATGTCCGGAATGCCAGAGTTCCTACCTCCACTCTGCTGCCAGGCAGAACTGCTTGGAATTGATCTGGAACATGTGCAGACTCCTATCACATTCCATCATCCTTTTCTTGTCATCATTCCCAAGCATCCAGGGATGCTCCGTCACTCTCTTACATTGCTTAATCCCAATTCCTCTTGTTCCTGTTCCTGTTCCTGTTCCCTGATTATCATTAGTGAGTGCTTGTCAGTCCACTCCACTACATATATTTACTACTCCTAACTAATCTCTAGTAGTCCGGGCAATCACTGCCCTCTTATAGTTTTTGTCAGGAGGGTTGGAGTGACAACAAGAAGACTAACTTTGACTGATTGAGTGGGGACTTAGTCAGACAGATCAGATACTATGGGGACAAGTAAACACAGGTGACACCAGAGTACTGGGGTCATGTTGAATGTCACTTAGAAGTGTCAGGAGATGTCAGGAAGTGTCAAAGGAAGTCAGAATGAGTCAAAGGGAGTCAGAATAGGGGATAATGGAAGATGGAGATATTATGCATGTTGAAAGTGTGAAGCATGAGGAACAAGGCACAGCAGCAAAAAAGTTAAAGATAAGTGGAGAAGCAGAGATATAGGAACAGAGGTGCAGACTTGTGCAAATGCAGACTTGCCATAAGGTGGAAGGCAGACTTGGTCCAGAGTTGGTCCACGGCACTTCAGTCACCCCCTAAAATGGTACCTATTAGGTAGGGTGTAACTCTATAAAGGTACCATCCTACTAGGTCTTGTTTCTGCAGTATTTCCCAGAATTTCTGATATTTGCCCAGACATGCCATCAATCTTCTGGCAATTCCCTGGGCCTATGGAAAAAGTTCCAGGCCAAAAAAATTGTGTCAGGGAAACCTTTTTGTGTCAAATTATAATACCTTTCCCCACCTCTGGGAGGTGTCAGGGGTCCAAGTATAATGAAATTGGCTGACCAATACATGACACTTCCTAACCCAAGATAGATGTAATTCACATCCAATAAGGGTATAACAAAGTGATATCACTGCTGGGAAATTGCCTAAATTCAGTTTTTTGTAATCATGGAATTCCCCATTCTAATGTTTGTTTATAGTGGAGAAAATCCCTACTTGTATATTTTGCTGTCTAGGAATTCCCTATGATCATATTATGTCTGTGCAGAAATTCCTCACCAGAATATTTGTGTTGTCTGGGAATTTCCCAGCATGATATTGTTGCTATCTGGGAATTCCCCATGATCATATTGTGACTATTTGGAAATTCCCCAGCACAATATTTTTGCTCTCAGGGAATTTCCTGTCACCATATGGTGACTATTTGGGAATTCCCCAGCATGATATTGTTGTTATCTGGAAATTCCCCATCATTATATGGTTGCTGTTAGGGAATTCCCCAGTGTGAAATTTTTGCTGTCTGGGAATTCCCTATCACCATATTGTTACTGTCAGGGAATTCCCTCTCATCATATTATAACCATTTGTGAATTCCCCACCTCTATATTGTGGCTGTTTTCAAATTTCCTACCATGATATTTGTGCCTGTATGGGAATTCCTCACCTCATGCTCATCAATAGTGCTGTCTCCTGGATCACACTTGGCACCATCACGATGAATGATAATATAATGTCCAGTTTATACTTCTTTGTGAAAATCATGATACAGGAGATGATGCAGCATATGGGTTTGAACAATTTCACAGAGAGGTTCAAGGACAAAGAAGTAAGAACAGCATGCAGAGACATGTTCCCCATAGACAATCCAATTGACACCTAGTTCTCTCTCAACTATTTCATACATATTGGATTGGGTGCATTGACAGAAGAAATGAGAGAGTATCACTCATCAATGGTGCTGTCTCCTGGGTTATACTTGGGACCATCAGGATGCATGAAGATGTCACTATGTGTGGTTCATATATCTTTGTGAAAATCATAATCTAGGAGATGATGGAGAGCATGGGTTTGAAGAACTTTGCAGAGAGGTTCAAGGACAAGGAAGTAAAGACAGCATGCAGAAATATGTCCACCATAGACAATCCAAAGAATGCACAGTTCTCTATCAACTATTTCATAAGTACAAGATGAGTTTACTTACTACCTTTACATCATCAGTAGTTTGCTCATTGTTTGGGAATTCCCCATCCTGATATATCTGTGGTAGGAGCATTCCCTCCTGCTATATTTGACTGTTTAGAATTTCATCATCCTCATATGTTGGCTGTTTGGAAATTCTTATCCTGATAATTTGTGATAAAGGCATTCCCCATCCTTATATTTTGGCTGCCCAGGAATTTCTCTTCCTGATGTATCTGTACTGGAAAAATTTCCAGCCCACATATTTCAGCTGTTAGGCAATTCTCCACTGTCATATTTTAATGCCAGGGGGATTCCCAAACCCCAATTCTTATATTCTCACTATTCAGGAATTCCCCATTCTAATATTTTGATGGCATGGCAATTTCTGACCGTCATGTGTTCACTGCTATGGAATTTCCTACCCTAGTATGTTTACTACCAGGGAATTCCCTATTTGCAAACCTTGATTCAGGGATAATTATTGATGGTGTTGACACCATTAGTCAATACAAGCATCCATAAATAATGGTGCTGTCTCCTGGGTTATGCTGTGACCATCAAGATAAATCAGGAGGCTACAATGTCTAGTCTACACATCTTTGTGAAAATTATAGTACAGGAGATGATGGAGAGCATGTATTTGAAGAACCTTGCAGAGGGGTTCAAGGACAAGAAAGTAAGAACAGCATGCAGAGATATGTTCCCCATAAATAATCCAAATGACACACAGTTCTCTATCAGCATTGCTGAACAAACCATCAGTTTACAATGACCAAAGATCTATGCTTTTACAGAGTGTAGGCTTCCAATTTGGCAGGGTAGGTCCCATGAGGCCAGGGAGCCAAATGGGCCCTTAGGAATCCCCCACCCCTATAATTTTTCAGTCATAGAAATCTCCATTATTATACTTCTGCTATCTGGGAATTCCCTACCCCATGCTCACCAATGATGGTGTTGTCTGAGCCATACTTGAAACTATCAAGACAAATGAGGACCACACAATGTTGAGTTCATGCATCTTTGTGCAAGTCATGATGTATGAGATGATAGAGAGCATGGGCTTGAAGAACTTTGCAGAGGGCTTTAACAATGAGGAAGTACTAACAACATTCACAGATATGTTGTTCATAGACAATCCAAAGGACACACAGTTCTCTATCTATTTCATGAGTATCAGATTGGGTATGTTGACAGAAGAAATGAGAGTCTCTCAAGGTGAGTTTACTTACTATCTTCACATTATTAGTAGTTTGCTCATTGTTTGGGAATTCCCCATTTGATGTATCTGTGGTCGGAGCATTCCCTACTCTTATTTTCCTGTCTAGGAATTCACCATCCTCATATTTGGGCTATTTGGAAATTTCCCATTCTCATATGTTGGCTGTTTGGAAATCCCCTGTCCTGTTAATCTGTAATAGAAGCATTCCCCACCCTTATATTTCTTCTGTCTTGGGAATTCCTCACCCCACTATTTTGGCTATCTGGGAATTTCTCTTCCTGATGTATTTTTACTAGGAGGGTTTCCAGCCCTCATATTTCAGCTATTAGGAAATTCTCCATTCTCATATTTTAATGACAGGGGATTCCCAAACCCCAACCCTTATGTTCTGGCTGTCCAGGTATTCCCCATTCTAATATTTTAATGGCAGGGCAATTCCTGACCCTCATGTGTTCATTGTTAGGGCCTAGTATTTTTACTACCAGGGAATTCCCTATTTGCAAACCTTGATTCTGGGGAATTATTGATGGTGTTGACACCATTAGTCAATACAAGGAATAATGAATAACTGCTCATTCTTAATACAGCTTCATCTTCTTCATGAAACTTGGGCCCTTTACATGGGAAGAAGGCATACAACTATCATATTCCTCCCAAGCATCATCCTCACCACTATCCTCTTCTACCCCCTCCCACAGACCATACTCCTCAACCAAAGCCATGTCCTCAACTGCACCTGTGACATCGTCATTATCTCCAATCCTGACCCTTCATCTGAACCCCTATCCTCCTTATCATTGACTTTCTCCTCTGCCTCACTATCCTTACCACCTCACAATACACTTGAATGATATTGAGTGTATGCTGCACAGGCTACTTCAGAGGATGTTGGACCCCATGAAGCACTTGTCTCCCAAGCTGTCGGAATATGGCATACATTGCATTCCCACTGGACATAGACAGAGGCTAAGCCATTTTTCCAATGCTGCAATTGATACATCACATCCTGTCCTGTTGAACACATCAGTCTCACTACAGCATAAGCAGAACCCCAAAAGAAAATGCACCTGCAGCCCCCTCAGCATGGACAATGCTCAACCACTCTTTTGTAAACCATTCTTGCATGATTCTCTCGACAGCCTTGACTCCTCCTCCTCCTCCTCACAACAATCTCGTTGCAGAATGAGGTGAATTCCTTGTTGAATCTGTTCATCTGCTAATCATCTTGGAGGGACACTGGCATCTGCCTCAATGGCTACATCAAGCCAAATGTCATCATAAATATCAAGCTTGAAAAGATCCTCACAAAGGATAGGGGTTGGAGGTATAGCACTGGCAGGCATCCTGCCAACTCAGATCAAGGCATGGATGTCGTCACAAACAGTGTTGTATGCCTTGACCAATTTGAGGATGGAGGGTTCACGACATTTGATGGAGGACAGTTGGCACTGGTGAAGATGGGGACAAGATTTGTGAGGAGGGAGGTCATTGTTAGGTATCTGAAAATTAAACTGTCAGCATTTCAGTATGCGACAAGTTCAGCAGCCTGTTAGGGCGCTTTCACAGACAGCCTTAGGCTTGAGCAGCATGTTAGTGTGCTCATCCTCAGCTCAGTGTCAGCCATTAAAGGTGACACTCAAGGTGATCCGGGAGTACACTCAATGCAGCTGGTTAAAGCACAGAGAGGTAGCTCACCGGGGCTCATAACCTAATGAACAGGCATGTGGATGCGGGGAGGAAGACTCCTTATACTCACCTGAGCTTGTAGAGCTTGGGTTCCTACAGAGAATATAATTCAAGAGTAAGAGAGGATCTATTGAGCACTAATACAGCGCTGGGTTTATATACTACAATAAATGTGACTGTCTGACTGCTTACATACATTAAATACATTATATGTAAGATGTGACACACTGTGGCTATACAGTGCTGTGTTCAACAGGGGGGAATTTGATCAGCTGGTGACTCTTGGTCCCATTGCTGTAATGTGGTGTTAGCAAACACTTAACATACAGTATCTAAGTTGTACACATACTTCCAAGCCCCTGAGTGGATCTTCCACAACTGGAATCTCTTCTATATGAGCTGCTTGTGAGTTCTGAGTCTGTGGAGGCTGGGTAGAGGGGGGTATCCAATGAGAGTGTTGATCAAGCTTGGGCTGGTTTCCAGGTTCAGACCATCCAAGTTGCCAGTTTAAGTCCTCATGGTTGACTGTTGACTGTTCTTGCTCTCAAGATTCCACATTCTCTGGCAAGTCATTTTCTGGTGGAACTTCAGCTAGGTATCTGAGCAAACACCAGGTGACAGCTGTTGGCTCGTCTTACTGATTCCTGTGCCTTTGGTATGTTGAATGACTGACTTCTGTGGGTAGGTAATTGTGTTTTCAGCAGTTGCAGAAGTACAAGGTAACTCTTGGCATGTTCAATTGAAGATGTGGCGACAGCAAAAGATTTGAAAACCAGAGGGAGGAAGGCAGCAATTGACATAGGGGCCAAGCAAAGTGTATCATGCAGGTGGTGTGCAATTCCATCTGCAATGCACACTTTGCATGACTCACAGTGCAATTGCTATATCAGTTTGCTGCACTGACTTGACATGCTTAGATACTTTCTTTGACTTACTCATTTTTAAGTGAGTGGTCCACCATTTTTTTGAATACCACTGCCGCTTTTGACATTTCTACAGCAACTTCAAGCTTTGTCCTCAGGATGTAATGATGTGGACAGAAAGAATTCTGAGCATCTGTCTTCTCACACCTCTCCAACTCATTTCATTTCATCACCTTGGGTATAGTTACAAGCATAGTGAACATGATGCCTCCAGTGCTGCACCTCATATGCCATTGCCGGACAGTGCACCACCTGAAGGATGGAATTATGTTGTGGTGCATAAAACCTGGTATCTATGGTCCCCCCCACTTGTTTTCAGCCTCACTCATTCCTCTTGACCCCACCTGTTCATTTTTATCCTTATGTTTTGCAGCTCCACCTCCCATCTGCCTACATGCCATTTTTGTTGTAGCTATAAAGTTTATAAACTAGCAGCTATACAGTACTTACAAATATTTTCCCCACACCTCTGGTTATTGGGAGGCTATTCAATGATAGTCATGATAGGTATAGACAATTGAGCAACTTATCATTGTACATATATCATTGTGAAGCTTGTTTGATTGGTAAGTGTAACTGATTACCATATTGCTGATGACCTAATGGTATTCCTATTCCTTTTTCAGCATCACAACATGATCACAATCTTATCCAATCATGTTGTATTGTTGTTTTCACTGGGGCTCACCTCCCAGTCCTGATTTCAAGTGGATAGTGACACCAATTGTGCGGAAACCATCACAAGTTGGCCCTATGTGAATCAAGGGCTGCCCAGCAGCAGTTTGGACACTATTGTGGCATGCAGATAGTGAGTGTGGACTGACCAACACTTGCACGCTTTTGCTGACATAATCAACATCATTGGCGTTAGTGGCCGAAAATGGTATCCTAGGGGTAAATAATCTATTGGGGGGTCATTTATTCGAGGGTGGTCAATTGCAAATACATGCGAAATGACACCAGGCATGTTTGCCAACGGAAAATCATCCAGTCATCCACTACGCAGGAGACGTGGTGAGTAACACAGCATGACAGGGTGGATACAATAGACACCTAACCGCCGGTGTTCCGTTCGTAGAGGATGGATGGATGGTACAGTATCAACTGACGTGAACATCATTCTATAGACACAACTGTAAGGTGGGCTTTGAGGTCTCGCACTCTGGATTGGCAACACGAGCGACACGTCTGTTGATCCTGCGCCCTCCCCAAGGGAACAGTTCTGCATATTGGCAAGTACAGCCGTGTTCGATACCGATGCTTCCGTGAAGTATGGAGGACTAAGGGCGTCGACAAAGTGAGCAAAAGAAGTTCAAATGGTGGTATGCCACGAATTTGCTCCAACAAGCGCTTTAACTTTAAATAAATCTTGAACACACTTTACAGATTTGAAATTTGAGCCCGTGGGGCCGTGGCCGAAATCACCTGAAACGCCACTTATGTCATGCAACGGGTTCTGGTTTTACGTTCTCGACGAACCAGTTGTGATCAGGTCTGTTTCCAGAAAGCCGGACAACCCCGTTATTCGGGTTCTAGAGGAATGATCGGGAGCACATACACAAGGAAAGCCAGGGAAGGAAAGCTAGGAAACCGTGGTCATGTTGCGCCAGTCCATACGTACACGTACTGGTGAAAGGAACAGGCAGCTTTGCGGAACGACGTATCATGGGATCCGCCCGGGGACGACCAATCCAGCAGCTTGGCCACTGGTGTACCACGGCCGTAGCCAGTGAAAACGCAGGCATACTAAAGCACGACTCGCTTCTCAGTCGTCTGTAGAAGACATCCCTGTGTATTATGCGCTTCACTCTCGCAACCTTCATCAACGCCCTGCCTTTCTTTGTTTCTGCGGCTCCTCAGCCTGCCAAACAGAGGGGCACAGCGATCCCGCTTTCCACGCTTTCATCACTGGTCAATGCTGATAAGAGCGTCAACTTTGAAGCGTTCGACTTCCATACTGCTTCAACTACGGCGTTCGTACCCGTCTGCTCGAGCTTCAAAAAATTTCTTTGCGTTGACTTGAGTATCCAGCAAAGTTCTTCGTGGCTTTGATAACTTTGAGAAGAACACTGGTGCCTCACATCCGTTTTCTGTGAAAGGCGCTCGGAAGCGCGATTCCGGCGGACTGCCCTTAGCTTCCCTCTCCGACCGCTCCGACCGTTGGTTCGGCACTATCTCCGTTGGTACACCTCCCAGAAACTTCGCCGGTACGCTCGTGCTGACCTTGCAGCGGATGTGAGCTCACTCGCTTTAACAGTTTTGTTTGATACCGGCTCGAGGCACGTATTTCTCATCTGGTGTACGTGTGATGTGAACCTCTCACTGAAATTCATCACAGCGACCTTATTTTTCCAGGTATCGACTGTGACGACAGCTGCGATGGCCACGCTATATACGATCCCGAAGCGTCATTGACTTCCATTGAGCTGGGCAAGCCCTTCGACATCCAGTTCGTGGGTGGTGACTCTGCTTTCGGCCACCAGTACACCGACAATGTCACGATTGCCGGACTCACGGTACATGTCATGGTCGTTACGACGCTATCTGTTCTGATGTTTTTAAGCAGGCTACTCTTCAAACTGTGGGCGTGGCAATGCACTATTCTCGGGGTCTCCAGATCGAGCGGTTCCCCGGGGACGGTTTGCTGGGAATGGCTTTCCAAGCTATCTCTCGATGTAATCATAGCCCTGTCCTCCAAACTCTCGTTATTGAGGGTCAGACAGATGAGCCCGTGTTTGCATTCAACTTCGCAGCCCCCGGGCCCGAACTATACATCGGTGGTACCAACCCAGACATGTACACTGGGGACTTTGCCTGGGCTTCGGTCACCCAGCAGGTAATCATCGAACCTCAAATTGGTTCAAATGGCTGATACGGTGTTTCCAGGGTTTCTGGCAAATCAATATAGACAGCGTAGTGGGAAACGGACAGAATGTGCTGAACAATGTTGCCGGCGTCATTGACACGGGCAGCGCCCTCATCTACGGTCCCCCCTCGGACGTGGCGGCCCTTTACGCAGCCATTGGCGGTACTTCTTTGACATTCCGCCATGGATCCTACTCCTGTATATTTATATTTCCAACCTACCCTATCTGATCCTTGATTGACACCCTCGTACTAGTTCCATGCGATGCTGTCCCCAGCGTCAGCTTCACCTTCGGTGGCAGATCCTTCCTCATCCCTGCTGCGGCCTTCAACACGGGATACTTCGGTGACCCAGCTCACCCTGTGTGCATTGGTGCCATCGCTGTATCTGAGTTTGTTCGTGAGTCTCTGATCCGCTTTCGTGCTGTGATGATTTGTGCGCTGATAACAGTGAACATGAAGCATTTTGGATCATTGGCACCCGTTTCCTCAGTAGCGTTTACACCGCTTTTGATGTTTCCAGTGAGCGTGTTGGGTTTGCTACGCTTGCGTAGCCTGCCACGCTCTTCGTGTATACCAAGTTCCATGCAATTCTCGTTGTTTCCGGCCTTCGTATCGTCGATACTGGGGCTCCCTTGATACTTCATAGGCTCAGCGGGCATGACTATTTTCCCTGGGTTACCTTGGTTACCTTGGTTTCACTCCTACAGGAAATGCTTAGAATCAGAATCCCAGTAGAACTATCGTGTAAACCTGGTGTTTCAGAACTGAGTCATTCCTGGACCCCATCATATCAGGAGATCGATGAGATTGACAACATCCTGGTTGGCTTGGTGCGATTGAGCTGCATCAATGGAGGTCCAGTGCCGCTAGATGAATACGCACCGACGGTCACCGGTGCTTGACGGGGCATTTTGGAGTCTCCCCTTTTGAAAGATCGATCAGTACTCGTTAGTCACGGGAATAGCCATGGTAGGGCGATCAAATTGTCCTTTATCGTTCAGATACGTCATTACGTGAGAAAAATATACCGCTCCGCTCTGTTGGCTGGCACTGAGTCTCAAATCGTGTAGATCAATCACATGATCGAACTGCACACATTCTTGCTCCAGTGTGTAAAGGGTGCTGACACAACCCTGGATCCCCCCCGATTGTTGGTACTAGATACACTGTCAGACCTCAGACAGTAGAACGTAACTGACTGCATTATATACCTTGATAATACTCTCCATGATTAGCAGCTGCTTTTGGAGGGGCATTCTCTCCTTATTTGTTCAAGAGTTCCGACGCTTAGGCACACCTTCCTTTTTTGGAGAGCATTCATTCTTTATATAGACATATGTTCTCACAGCCAATCCAAGACAACAGCTTTAGGTTGTGAGACACTTGGGAGAAGGTACATTATACCAGAGTCTCCATTATCATTGACATCCCCCCTGCCATCATCTTTAATCCAGATGGATAGGCATCACAATCAGGCCATGTAGTGCTTTGGTACTGTATTATATGGATAGTCAAGGTTGACAAATAGCCATGGCTCATGAGCCAGCTGATTGTAGGCCAACCTACAACTTGCACTCATAGGGTACAGATGGGCCAAGATGTAATAAAAATCCTGTATGATATGAGTCAGCTGAGTGGTTATTTTAGTAAGGGTATCTTGAGTGATGGGTGGGTCAATATAAGTTGGTTTCATGTGATATGAGTTGGCTAAGGGATGGGTGACCCATAGGTATTGGATGGGCTGAGTGATATTTCAATATGTGTTTTATGAGTAATGGGTGGGCCCATTGAATCATTGTGGGGGCATATAGTATGCTAATGAGGTTATGAGAACTCAATTATATAACACCAACATAGAAGCCATTGAGAGGAGAGTTGGAGTTGAGAGATCTGAAGATGTAGGCATTGTGGTGAGAATCTTGAAGAAATAGTTTGTAAGTGGTAGCAGCAATGTCATAAACAGGGAGTCAGTGTCTAGTGGAAAAGGGGAGAGGGTATTGGATGAATCATTTGTGGGAGGTGATAACTTGGCAGGGCATGTGTCTTTAGAGATGAGGTTTCAGGGCGAGACACCTGATATTCATAGAGCTTTGAGATGGAGTGTTGGAGGTTGGATTCAGGTTTCCATTATCCGAAGAAGGGTAACCCTTCCAGGCAATGAGGCATTGGCAGCAATTAGGGAAGCCATGATGGGAGAGGATCTTTTCCACTGCATGTTCCTTTTCTGATCCAATAAAATCTGGGGAGGTCTAGAATAGTAATGGTTTGGGCTAGTTTCTTAATAGGATGGCAGGAGTGAACTGTAGAATACATCATGAATTTTCCACATAAACAGAATCTTTAATCAATAGGAGATTGGCAATAGTGCTTGAAGAATTTCAAAAGGACCCTCTTGCTTAGAGGCAAGTTTTCAGGACAGATAATTGAATTTGAGATTTCGGTTTTCTAGCCCAACCTTATCTCCAATGTTCCAGGGTTTGAACTTGAAGAAGCACATTTCTTCATTACCCGTTGTGCAATTTAATGTACTGCTAGGGCTTCTTTGGCATTGTTAAGTCCAGGTTCAATCCTGGAGTTCCCAAAAGTCCTACAGGGTGGAAGCATATAGGGGATTGGGAAGGGGTTGGAGGGATGAGGGATGAGGGACTTTGGCTTTGTTGAATATATGGTTATTACCAGTACTCATGTAAATAGTTCACATGCCATGTAGTATAAAAGTCAGACACTCAGTCTAAGTCTGAATAATACTTCTTGACCTCCAACCACTATCATCTATAGCAAGTTCTCAGACCTCATTGCAATGTAAGTCCAAGTACCTGCCATTGTCATGCTTTTAACAGGTTATGAGCCCTGAGTAGCGTGAATGCAAGTATCTTGCTTCCACTACTTGGATGCCTTTGCAATGATGGTCATGCATTTACACTGACATCAAATGCTCTATGTCGTGTTCTATGTGAGAACCTTGCTAGAACACATGCAACTGGTCAAAGATCTATGATGAGGTCTGCTGCTCTAGGCATTTTAATATGCAACTTTTTGCCCCCAATCTTTGTTTCAACATTGACCGGTACTGACATTTCTATCCCATTGTCAAGTCTGGGTTCAATCCCAGGATTCCTGGATAAGTCCAGAGTGCACAGAATAGCAGATGTTGGTTGGGAATCCCTGAGGGGGGGTCAGAGGGGCAAGGAACTTCGGCTTCAGCTTATGTGCTGTGCCCCTGTATGAGTTCTGTTCCTTAATTTCAGGGCAGAGGGTCGGAAGACAATCCTAAGGTCAAGTTAAGGACTGAAGTGGGTTTCAGAGTGAAGTGGAGCAGGAGAGAATGGGATTTAGTTGATATTCAAACTAAGGAAATATCAGAGAGTACAAGTAGATTTATATACTGGAGAGTCTGGAAGATATAAAGGTGTTAAAGTATGTTGGACGAATCAGAGTTTCGGGTTTCTGGAAGAAAGTAAGGGATAAATCAGAATGGCGTCAGAATGGTGGAATAATGACTAAGGGCAATGGCGCAATAATTGTGAAGTAGGGGGAAAGGGAATTATCAATAGGAACTGCAGATGTCAATAAATGTCAAAAGATAGCCGAGATAGGAATATGAAAGTCCAAGATGGGAAATATGGGGTTCGGAATATCCAATGAAGGAGAAATCTTCTAAGGTAAAGTCCAAGGCTTGGGATTCGGGATCTGATCATAGGAGGCCAGAATTGGGCTGGATGGGTTAGGAAAGTTTCGGAATGTGACACCCATACCACAAACAAAATGTCTTCCTCCAACACCAACACCTCTCTTGCCAGCTCGAACTTCCTCCATGCTTCCACCCTTTACTGGGTTATTCATACCACTTGCCCCGAGTACACCAGTGGAAACACTAGCGAGCTCAATGACTGGGACAACAACAACAACTATGCCCTTGGGCACATCATTTTGAAGATGGACACTAACCTTTCCAACTGTTACCAGGACAAGGAGACCACAGCAGTTGTCTGGTCTGGGTTGGAGACCCAGTTCTCCAATGTCTCTGTTGCCTCCATCTTTATGAAGTTTAAAGCAATGATGGACACCACCATCCCAGAGAACCAACACCCTGCTCCTGCTTTCTTCAAGATGACTGTGCACTTTGTGCACTTTGTGCATCTCAAGGAATTAAGTACAAGGTCCCTGACAAAACCCAGGTGATGATTGTCCTTGCCAAGTTACCTAGATATATGGACACCGTCGCTCAGCTCCTCAACTTCTCCTCCCCTATCTCTGCCCCCGCCACCACTGAGGAGACAGCAAAGTTTATCTCACTCTCTGACATTGAGAAGGCTGCAACTGTTGCTTGGCAACAACAAAACAGCAGGCGCAAGCCTACTGAACAGCATGCCAACAAGATCTCCACTGTCAAAAGAAAGGGTAAGGACCCTCAATTCTCCCAACAGCAGCAGCAGCAACAACAACATGGAGGCTCATCAGAGCAGAAGAAAGGCAAGGGCAGACAAGGCAAATGCTCTTCTGCTGGAGAAGCAAAACAGAAAGAGCACCAACACACTCATCTGAACCTTGCCAATTCAACTGTCTCTTTTGCCTTTATGGCAGTGGCCTTCCCATCACCATTGTCCACCCCTTCCATTGTCTCAATCCCTGTCATTGACAGGCTCATACAGAAGGCACAACCTCCTATAGTCCCCTGGCCTTCCCTCATATCAAGAGGTCCATCAACCTCCCTCATCCCATTGGGGTTGCCCCCATAGCTCAAACTGTGTGCCACCTAGATCAAGTTGCCAACTATGGCCTTGACTTCAGTGAGCCAATGCACAAGCGACCTTGTATTGAGGATGGGATCCTCCCACATCATTGCTTCATTGATGGGGGAGCTACCTTCCTGATTCCAAATGATGACAACCTGGTTGTCCCCTCTTCATCCTCCTCCCACAATCACACTAGCACCTTTGGTTGCAACTTGGCCACTTGCATCACTCCTGCCACTACCACTTCCCCTGACTCTGGCACTGACAGTGAGGAAACTGTTAACATCTATGGTTCAGAGGGTGAAGGTGGGTGGTCAGATAACCACTATATGAATGATCTGGCCCCCAGGGATGACAATGTTGAGGCAAGACACCTCGCCACCATGCATGAGATTCTAGCCAAGGATCAATTCCTTGATGCCTACCTTGGTGAACCAGAGGAATTGGGCTTCATCAGTGATGTTGACATGAGGCAAGTCCCATCTCCCTGCTCACACTACTTAGAGCCTGATGAGCAATTTTCTTTGCCACAGTGTTTGAACAATTTTTGTTTGATGTCCTCTGTAGTAGATAGTGATGCAATATCATCTACTTGCCCTCTCACTTGTTGTGACTCCTGTGAGAAACATACAACTGAAACTAAGGCATGAGACATTTCTTCTGAACCTGATATGTGGTTAATGGATTCTGGTGCTTCTGCCCACTACACCAATGATTAGAATGATATTGAATATATCAACTTTTCCTCCCCTGGCATTACCCAAACTGCAAGTGGGAATGCACCAATAGTTGGACAAGGCACAGTCCTTATATCCTTTAATGGACTCACTGTGCATTTATCACCAACCATTTACATGCCTCAGTTGACTGTCAAACTGATATCACTGGGAACATTGTTGAAGGACAAATGCCTATCTGCTAGCAGTTCTGACAATAGCATAAACATCAGAGACAAGTGCAGCAAGAGACTTCTAACCTCTTTCTATACTCATGGAACCATGTACTGGGCTCGTGCCCCTACAATCAAAAGTCACCCATGCAGATATTAATATGATCGCTATTGACTATGACTTAATCCATCGCTGCCTTGCTCACCCTTCATGTGATGTGATAAAAGCTACACAAAAACATATACAGGACTTCCCAATGCTTCAGATACCCCTAACTGAACCAGTTTGTCCTGGCTGCCAGCTGGGCAAACAAACAAATCACCCTTTTCTCCACAATCATATCAGGGCAACCACTCCTTTTGGGCTTGTGCATTCAGATCTCAAATCTTTTGAGGTCAAATCCTACCACAAATACAAGTATACATTGTATTCTATGATGACTATACCTGCATGGTCTGGGTACAACATCTATGCTCAAAAGACCAGGCCTTATCAGCCACAAAAGAGTTCCTGAAATACATCCAAATTCAGTATGACATCCCTGTTAAGAGATGGATGTCTGATGCAGGGGGAGAATACAAATCAAAAGCCTATTGGTAATTGATGCATGATCATGGCATACATGTCTATGAGTCTACACCACATACCCCTGAACAAAATGGCTGTGCTGAATGGTTCATTAGGACTATCATGGTGACTGATTACCACCGTGAGAATGTATGGCAATGAAAAATAGTGACACGAGGATAGCTGAAAGGTCCTGAGTGCCCTAGTGATCTATGGGCCTAGACTGGGGTGGAGCCTCCCACCCTCCCATTTGCACTCCCCAAAAATAGCAACCAATCCAGACCAGGGTAGTAACTCCTGATGGCCGTGCCCCTGGCTGGAGTTCAAATCCCTAGTTAGGGCATTAGATTGGTAGTTGGTACCCCAAGCATCAGCCAGATAGACTAGTGGTTGGGGCAGCGGACATAAGCCCCCTGATGAGAACTGTTCGCAAGTTCAAAACTGCTACCTACTGTTATCTTTACCTGCCCCTTGTCATACTGTACACATGACGCACCATGTGGTCCGGCTCTAATCTTCAGAGAAGGGTCCCTGAGAGATGACAAAGCAGGTTGATGGCCTGGCATGTTCCTTACTGCACATAGACTAGGTTCTATGCTCTCATTCCTTGAGACTAGACCAGCCAACTGATGATGAGGAAATCCCACCCCCACAATGCCCTCACAGCCCCAAAGCCAGCAAACCACATGTTCCTCCTGCACAACTGGATTCACCACAAAGAACTCCCTCCCCTTCC
Organism: Gyrodon lividus; assembly: GCA_014904945.1. Classification (NCBI taxonomy): domain Eukaryota; kingdom Fungi; phylum Basidiomycota; class Agaricomycetes; order Boletales; family Gyrodontaceae; genus Gyrodon; species Gyrodon lividus. Next base: position 1,139,027 of record MU127427.1, read on the forward strand.
CTACCACCCCCTGTCACCCCCACAAGGCATACACCCCATTTGGATGCACTGCCTGCTATGCCAAGGTGCTCTCAATGCAAATGATGTGCACCCTTATGGCCAGGAAATGTTCATGGTGAATGAGGACATCCTGCAAAACAACTTCGCAAAATAGAGTGTGAGAGCAGATAGAGAGAACTCACAGGTCAACCTGACCCTGCCACACTAGTAGAGCTACCTGTTTCCACAGCTATGCCTCCTTTCCCAACACCCTCTGAGGATGATGTCGAGAGAAGGGGGAGAAGCACTGGTATCTTATCTATGTGCTAAGGCCATACCCCTAAAAGACAACTGTTCTTCACCCAATTATTGTGAATGGTCTTACCACAACGTACTCCAGCTACCCAAATCAGAACAGAAATTATGGTTTGAAGCCTGCAAACTGGAGCTAGACATGCTCAAATCTCACAAAGTCTATGAAATAGTTGACTGACCAAATAACTGAACGGTTATAACCAATAGATGGGATTTCAATGTCAAATCTAACAGTCAAAAGAAAGCTCGCCTAGTTGCAAAAGGATTCTCTCAAACAGAAGGATTAGATTTCAATCAAATCTTCAGTCCAGTAGTACATTTTGAGACAGTGTGATGTATACTCACACTAGCTGCCTTAAAGAACTGGTATACCACTGGTCTTGATGTGCGATCTGCCTATCTATATGGCAAACTCAATGAGGAAATCTATAAGGAATTCCCTGAAGGGTTCCTTCCTCCTTATTTCAACAGCAAAGTTCTTAGACTTCTCTGTGCCCTTTATGGACTTAAACAAGCTGGACTAGCTTGGTGGAATGGCTTAAATAAGTCAATGAGTGAACTAGGCTTCAAGTGACTACAAACAGATGCTGGCCTTTTTATCTATAGAAATCAAAGTAATTTCATCATCACAATCATATGTTGATTATGCACAATTCTGTAGACCCTCGAAAGCCTTAGTTGATGAATGTAAAGTTTCTTTTATGAAAAAGTGGGACTGCCATGATCTCAGGGAAATATCTGAATTCCTCTGAATGAAAACACATCAAAATGGTCACCAATTACACATTAATCACTGTGAATATCTCTAGAAAGTACTTGAGCACTGCGGTATGATCAATGCAAAAGCAGCTCATACACTTTTACCTCAGGGTTATCAACCTGAGAATTGTACAGCATCTATAAACTTGGAACTTCAGACATGATTCCAAACAGTTATAGGTTCTTTAATGTGCTTAATGCTTGGCACTCACCCTGATATTGCTTATGCAGTCACTCAGATTTTGCAAATGGCTTCCAACCTAACACAAGAGCACCTTGATAAAGATTTTGATATCTGTCAATACCTATATTTGATGGATCCTTTGGAAATGGTTTAACCACCTGCACTGACTCTGATTGGGGTGCAGACCCAGAGACTCACCACTCCCAAACAGGATGTTATATTAAATTCGTGAATGGCATTTTCCTCTGGAACTCACATCTCTAGAAAATCACAGCTCTCTCTTCAACAGAAGCAGAGTACATGGCCTTGAGAAATTGCACTCACCAAGTCTTGTGGATCAAACAAATGTTTGGGGAAATTGGTTATAATCTCAAACCTATTCCTATGTGTGGTGACAACCAAGGCTCAATCTTTATAGCTAACAATCCTGTTACTGAGTGTCACTCTTTAATATTGAAGGAACTGATAATCCTGCCAATATGTTCACTAAGAACCTCAGATATGTTAAATATTCACTATCACTTTATCTGTGATGCCATAACCAATGGCAATATTGAGATCTTTAATATTGAAGGAACTGATAATCCTGCTGATATGTTCACTAAGAACCTCAGATATGTTAAATTCAAGCAATGCAGATCTCAACTTGGTCTTATTTTCAATGATGCTACTAGCCAAAAGCTAGATGATGCATAGTAAACTATTCCTAATACTTATGTGATTAGCATATCCTAAGTAAGAGGGAGTGTTGAACATATGGTTATTACCAGTACTTATGTAAGTAGTTTACATGCCATGTAGTATAAGAGTTAGACACTCAGTCTGAGTTTGAATAACACTTCCTAACCTCTAACCACTATCATCTATAGCAAGTTCTCAGACCTTGTTGCAATGTAAGTCCAAGTACCTGCCATTGTCATGCTTTCAACAGGCGTCAGCTTATGTGCTGCACCCCTGTACGAGTTATGTCCCTTGATTTTGAGACAGAGGTTCAGAAAGTTCAACTTCAGGACTGAGAGGGGTTTTAGAGTGAAGTGAAGGATAGAACAGGATTTGGTTGATATTCGAACTAAGTGTCAAGTCCAGGTTTGATCCCGGAATTCCTGGATAGTCTGGAGTGCATGGAAGGGTGGAGTTGGTCGGGAATCCCTGAGGGGGGTCAGAGGGGCAAGCTTTTGCTTCAGCTTGCTGTGCCCCTGCACAAGTTCTGTTCCTCAATTTCAAGGCAGAGGGTTGGAAGACAATCCTAAGATCAACTTAAGGACTGAGAGAGGTTTCAGAGTGAAGTAGAGACTTCACAGGATAGAACAGGATTTAGTTGATATTCAAACTAAGGAAATATCAGAGAGTACAAGCAGGTTTATATACTGAAGAGTCTGGAAGATATAAAACTGTTAAAGTATTTTGGGTTTCCGGAACAAAGTAAGAGGATGGATTAGAAAGGCATCAGAATGATGGAATAATAAGGGAGGGCAATGGCACAATAATTGTGAAGCAGGGGGAAAGAGTTATTGATAGGAAGGGATGTCAAAGGAAAGGAACATATGTCAAGAGATAGCCAAGATAGGAATGCAAAAGTCTGGGATGGGAATGTGTTAAGTCCAGGTTTGTTCCCAGAATTCCCGGATTGTCCGGAGTGTGGAGAAGGCGGGGTTTGCGGGAATTCCTGAGGGGGTCAGAGGGGTAAGGAACTGTGGCTTCAGCTTATGTGCTGCGCCCCTGTACGAGTTCGGTTCCTTAATTTAGGAGCGGAGGGTCGAAGGCTGGTCCTAAGGTCAACTTAAGGACTTAGAGAATCGGAAGGGAGAGGATCAGGAAGGAACAGGATTTAGTTGATATTTGAACTAAGGAAATATCAGAGAGTACACGCGGTTTATATACTGAAGAGTCCGGAAGATATAAAGATGTTAAAGTATGTTGGATGAATCAGAGTTTTGGGTTTCCGGAAGAAAGGAAGGAATGAATCGGAATGGTGTCAGAATGGGAGAATAATGACTGAAGGCAATGGCGCAATAATTGCGAAGCAAGGGGGAAGGGAATTATTGATAGGAACTGTAAATGTCAAGAAGTGTCAAAGGAGTCTGACATATGTCAAGAGATAACTGAGATAGGAATACGAAAGTCCGGGACGGGGATACGAAAGTCCGGGACGGGAATGCAGAAAGTCCGGGACAGGAAGTACAGGGTTCGGAATGTCCAATGAAAGAGAAATTATCTAAGGTAAAGTCCAAGGGCCGGGATTCAGGATTTGGTCATAGGGGTTCAGAATTGGGCCGGATGGGTTAGGGAAGTTTTGGGATGTGACAGTATGCCCCTCTTAGGCACGAACCCTTGAGTGCCTGCATAGGAGTCCGTGATAGGAAATAGAAGTATAGCGGAGTTTGAAAGGTGGGAATCGATCTGAGGGGCCTTGCGACCATTGACTGCCTGTTGTTTAGTTCCACCATCCAACATGTCTACCCACTCGCAATCCAACGACGAAATTGCCCATCTCCAACAAGAGGAGGAAGAGCGCCCACGGGAGTCTGCACGGAGAATCCAGGAGGCCAGGGGTAAGAAAGCCCGGCGAGAGGCGGAAAAGCGTGAGGAGGCGAGGAGGAGGCATGGAAAAAAGCGGAGGAGGACGAGAGGAGGAGGAACGCGGAGGCGGAGGTCGTGAGGGTTGCGGCCGAAAGATTGCGGCAGGGGTCGCAGGAGTCGCAAAGGCACGGGGCAAGCGGGTCCTTGAGGGGGTCCGATGCAGGGCCATCGCAGGTGAGTGTGGGGAGGCCCGGGGGTTGGCTCCCTGGGGCTAATACTCCCTGTGCGGCCTGCATGAGGAGGCAGAGGCAGAAAAGGCTGGAGGCCCGGGAGGAGAGCGCGGGGGAGCACAAGGAGCGCCGAGACACGCTTGGGGCCCTGGCGGACGCGCTTGGGGCTCTGGCGGAGTCCTACAAGGCCCAGAGGCAGGCCAACGAGGCATACCAGGGGTATATCCACCAGAGGACGGGAGTTGTTCGATGAAGTCCATGGAAATGGAGTTCCAGGGCTTTTCGGGGATTGGGAGTTGCTTGAGCATTCCGTAGGGGCGGTGTCTCGGAGTTTTAGCATGGGCACAGGAAGTGCAGAAACTGACATAGGTCCTGTTTTGCCCGAAGTGTCCAGATAGGGGGTGGTCATGCTTGTACCGGAGAATGCGAAGATGGAGGTCCTTAGCTTCCGGGACAAAGATGCAATCGTCGAGGGTCAGGAAACCTTCGGGGTTGACGGCCCACCGGGAGTCCGACGAGTCCGGAAGATGGAGGGAAGCTATGGGGTTGGAGGACAGGGAATGTAGGATGTCCTTGTGAATGTCTTTGATGTCAAGCAGGGACGAGGCCCGGAGGACTGGGGCGAGTAGGATAGTGGCTCATAGGGACGAGGCAAGCTGTTCCTGAGTGAACACTGGTCGGAGGTTATGGGGATTGACGCGAGCATAGTCCTTATCCCCCTCTTTGGGGTAGACATCCCAGCGTCTAGTGAGGGAGTCGGGTTTAGCTCCTAAGTGTCCAGGGTGGAAGTGGATGATGAGGTTGAACTGGGATAGGAATTCCGACCTGTGGGCTTGTTGGCGGGTCAGGACTTTGGAGGTGGAGAGATTTTTGTGGTTGGTAACAATGTCGATAGGGGTGCCAGAACCTTTGAGGTAATAACGCCACTGCCGGAAGGCTTCATGGATAGCAAGGAGCTCCTTATCATGAGTGTTGTAGTTGAGTTCTGGGGCTGTCAAGGTGCGGGAGTAGAACGTAATGGGGCGGAATTCCTTGTCTGGACACCGGATCGAGAGGATTCCCATGATAGCGTAGTCCGAAGCATCAGTTTCGACCGTGATAGGGCAGTCCGGAATCCAGTGAGTAAGGATAGGGGCTTGGGTGAAAGCATCTTTGAGTTGGGTGAAGGTGGAGCGGCAGGAGTTGTTGAAGTTCCAAGGCGTGTTTTTCTGAGTGAGTCGGGTGAGCGGAACAACGATATCGGAGTAGTTGAAGATGAAACAACAATAGAAGTTGGCAAACCCGAGGAAGGACTGGATGTCCTTGACCTTCCAGGGTTCGGGCCAATCTCGGACTGCCTGGACTTTCTCCGGGGACATGGTAAGCCCCTGGGGAGAGAGACGATAGCCCAGGTATTTGACAGAGTCCAAGTGCCACTCACACTTTTCCGATTCAGCATAAAGTCCATGTTTCCGGAGACACCGGAGGACTTCCCGGACATGTTCTTTGTGTGAAGCCATGTTGTTGGAATAGATGAGGATGTCATCAAGGTAAACCACAACACAGACGTCTAGGAGGTCCGCAAAGATGCTATTGATGAACCACTGGAAGGCCACCGGGGCATTGGTGAGCCCGAAGGGCATCACCAGCCACTTGTATGAGCCATAGCAAGTCCGGAAGGCGGTTTTCCACTCATCTCCGGGAGCGACACGGACAAGGTGGTATGCATGACGGAGGTCAATCTTTGTATATACCTTGGCGTGGCTAGGGGAATCAAGGAGGTTGGAGATCAGGGGCAGGGGATAGCGGTCTTTCTTCGTGATTTTGTTGAGACCTCAGAAATCGACACAGAGGCGGAGGGATCCATCCTTCTTGCAGACAAAGAGGACGGGGGTGCCATGGGCGGAATTGGACTGACAGATGAAGCCGTAGTTGAGGTGTTCATCTATGAATTCCCGGAGGGACTCGAGTTCTGTAGCGGAAACCGGGTAAACAGTCCCGAGAGGAGGGGAAGCACCTTCCTCTAAGTCAATCTTGAGATCAAATTCCCTGTGGGGCACAAAGGTATCAGCCTTGCACTTACTGAAGACATTGCGGAAATTGTGATAGTCCGGAGGGATGGAGGAAAGATCGACTTCTTCGGGGCTTTCAGAAATCCCGGCGTTTGGAGTCCTGGGGACGGAGGTGAATGCTGAACTGCTCAGAGCCATTGAGTTTGCATGCGTGCACAAAGGCAGCAGCATTGACAAACGAGATGCGAGGGGCTTTGTGAGGCAGCTTGTCGGGAGCGTCGGAGTGAGATAGGGGTCCGGGGTCCGGAATCTCTGGAGGTGACGTCGGGGGCGTTGGCAAGTCTTGAGCCGGCGTTCGGAAAGTGATACTGCCCAGTACCCAGTCAATCAATGGATTGTAGCAGGTGAGCCAGTTGTGTCCTAGAACAAGGGAACAAGAAGAATCCAACAGAGTAACATAAAATGTATCGGAGGTGACAAAGTCAGACATGAAACGAATGGAAAGGTCAATGCCACGGGTAATCATAGAATTGGAAGTACCATCAAAGAGTTTCAAAGAAATAGGAGGAACGGAGTATGTCGGAAAATGATGCTTGTCAATGAAAGTAGTATCAATGAAACAGTCAGTAGAACCACAGTCTAACAAAGCGGGGAATGCGGAAATTTCGGAAATTTCGGAAAGGGAAACAAGAGGCATAAGGGCCTTGGGATCATAAAGAGTGGACACATTGAGACAGGTCTCTGTAAGTGCACGGTAGGATTCAATGCAGCCTCCTTCCCGTGCGGAGTCTGGAAGGCTGCACCCTAATTTTTTGCCTCAGGGGTAGAGGCCTCCGGTTTGGCTTCCAGAGCAGAGGAGGTTGTTGCTGCGCGGGCCTTGGACGCGTGGGAAGTGGACTTCTGGCAATCCTTAGCTACATGTCCAGCGGCTCCGCAGAACATGCACAGCTTGAGGTCAAAGCGGTGTTTGCGTTCCTCGGAGGTGAGGTGTCCATCCTTCCCGAGTTTACTGGGGAGGTCAGATGCGGGTTTAGGGGTGGAGGACTTTGCCGACAAGGACGCGGAGGTGTTGGACGAAGTGGCGGGTTTCTGAGATGGAGTGATCGAAGTACTTTTGGAAGTGGATGACTGGTTTCTGGAGGGTCAGACTTGGCAAGCAACTTCGGACTTGTGTTCCCAATATCTTCCATTGATAGTCTGGGAGAGAGTCCAGAGCTCTGCTAGGGAACATGGTTTTCCGATGCGGGAAAGCTCATCTTTGATGCGGTCCGGAAGTTCGTTGTAGAAGTGGTGTCGGAGGGCTCCCTTGCCGTAACCCTGGACCTGGGAGGCTAGGCGATTGAATTCTACCAAGTATTTGTTGATATGCTGGGAGTCTTTCATGGATAGGTGGTCGAGTTGGTGTTCGGCATCACCAACGGGGTCATGGGGGCCGAAGTTGGTCTGGAGCTCGAGGACAAATTCCCGATAGTTGTTTGTCCAGTCCGGATTGTCCATCTGGAGGAGGTCGGGCTTGAACCATTCGAGGGCCATACCTTTTAGGTAAGACTGAGCGAAGGTAACTTTTGTGCGGGGGCGATCCTGGAAGTTCAGCTTGCAAGGGTCGGTCCCGTCAAAGGTGTCGGGTTCCCGCACCTTCGTACGTGGAGATGAGGAGTTTTCGGATTCACGGTCATGGCACAATAACTCAGTGAGGCCGTGGACTGTGTTTGCAAGCGCCATGATAGGGTTAGGTGGAATTGCATTATTGGGGTTGTCGTCATCGGAGGGTTTGTGGTCATTGCCACCGCCGTTCTCATTGTCAGAGGGGTCCGGGGCGCCCCTGGAGGGGTGATGACCTGCGGGAGTAGGGGTGGTGATGATTTGAGATGGAGGTCTTGCCTGAGAGGTGGAGGTTGATGAATGACGAGCGGAAAAGCTTCGGAATTGTTCGGTGACATTGGGGCCTCGACGTAAGGTCATCAGGGAGTGCAGGGCGTTTTCTCGGGCTGCCTCCGACTGAGCTGACAAAGGACTGAGGAAGTTCAGAGGGGATCAGGAATGAATGGGATTTAGTTGATATTCGAACTAAGGAAATATCAGAGAGTACACGCGGGTTTATATACTGAAGAGTCCAGAAGATATAAAGATGTTAAAGTACTGTCGGACGAATTGGAGTTTCGGGTTTCTGGAAGAAAGGAAGGAATGAATCAGAATGGCATCAGAATGGGAGAATAATGGCTGAAGGCAATGGCTCATTAATTGCGAGGCAAGGGGGAAGGGGATTATCGATAGGAACTGTAAATGTCAAGAAGTGTCAAAGGAAAGTGACATATGTCAAGAGATAACCGAGATAGGAATACGAAAGTCTGGGACAGGAATATGAAAGTCCGGGACGGGAATGCGGAAAGTCCGGGATGGGAAGTACAGGGTTCAGAATGTCTGATGAAAGAGAATTTGTCTAAGGTAAAGTCTGAGGGCCGGGATTCGGGATTTGGTCATAGGGGCTCGGAATTGGGCCGGATGGGTTAGGGAAGTTTCGGGATGTGACACAACAACAGATTGGGAGAGATCTTTTCAAACTTGAAATGCCTTCCCACCTTTGTTTTGTCTTCCAAGAATGTTGTAGGAAAACCATGGGTGGTCAACAAGTAGGGCAAGGTGCAGTTCATAACCAATCCCATGTTCTATAAGATCATTGGTCTTTCTGAAGCTGGTGCCCCCATCCAACAAAGGACAGGACCTTGGGCCATCAAGCCCATACAGGAATTCACCTTGGACATGTACTGCTCTGCTGGCTATGATGAACTGGTCACACATCAAAGCCTTTACCTGGAACAATGCAGGCTGCAGATGGCTAGAGATTGAAAGTCCACCAAGGCAAAGAGATCACAAAAGCCTCCCTTTGCAAGAAAGGGGGTGGTGTTGCCACAGGTCCAGGAGGATTCCCTCATGAACGCTCCCTTGAATCACCATGATGTATCTATGGAAGAGCTATTTGGTCCAGAAGACATGGACATGTTGATGCATGACGTCAGTAGGGGGGAAGGGGTGGATCACATGATGGATGATGTGATTGGCCCTGATGATAGTGATGTGTTGATGGAGGATGCTACTGCAGGCGAGGATGGAGAAGTAGGCATGGCTGACTCTAGCAGTGGCAAAGAAGAAGCTCAGTTGGAGGCACTTGTGGAGGAAGAGGACAACAGTGACTATGACTGCCAAACAGAAGATGAAGATGGGATGGAAGAGGAGGATTGATGTGCTGTGATGTTGAGCAGGTTGGTTTTGAATGTACCCACCCCCCTGCCTATATGAATTCAGGGACTGAAGTCAGCTGGGTGACAATGGTACTTGCAACCATTTATTGACCATTTGAACACATTGTGACAGTAGTGGAACCCTCCTAGAATGTGTGAATGGGGTTTTCAAGGTTCAAAAAAACAGAATTTATTGGGGCTGACATGGCATCATCTTCCCCCCTCATTTCCTCATCTGGCAAGATTAATTCACAGTCTCATCTTGGATGCTATCATTCAGTCACCCAAGTCCATTATATGTATTATAAGCACCATCCAAGTGTTTTTGGAACACTCCCTAATTTTTTGGGTGTACTGTGTGATGGATCCCCCCAATCCCCCCCATCTGGCAAGATCAATTCACAGTCTTATCTTGGATGCTATCAATTGGTCACCCAAGTTCAGTATATGTATTATACACACCATCCAAGTGTTTTGGACCACTCCCTAATATACTTTACCATGTATCCCCCCAATATCCTCCCATCTGACAATATCAATTCAGGAATTGCAGTTGGTTGTGGATGAATGGTGCTCCCAACCGTCTATGACCCTCCTAAACATGCTGTGATAGTAGCTGAACCCTCCCATAATTTTTCTGATCTAACTTGACCATGCCCTCCTCCTCCTCCACCCCTCCCACCCACCACTGGCTATCAATTCAGCTCAGACCTCTGGCAGGGTTCCAAGGATAGTGATGGGGGTTTTTAATGTCTGGGAATATATTGGAACTGTTCCTGAGACCCTCCGGAATTTATTGGAATCACTATGGCTGAAATCATCCCCTCCTCCCCCCATTGTGTATATCGGCTTTATCAATTCTTCTTGACCACCAATTCTTGTTGTTTCTTCTGAAAGTTGTTACTATATATATTATAAAGAACTCTAGGATGTTTCCCAGGTTCAATTTTGGTTTTGACTTTTAATTTTTAATTCCCAGATGAGTCTATAATGTAGTCACATGCAGTTAAGGTGGCCTTGGTTCAAGTTCTCAATGCCAACTTACAAAGTCCAAGATCTCACCATATTGCATGCAGCCTCAAGCAAAGCAACCAAAGAGTTGCCTTTGATATCTGAACACCTTTTGAATCTTCAATACATGCAAACTTCCATCCCTTGTTGCTCAAAGCCTCGGCCAACTGGGCATACATGATGAGGTTGCCTTGGAACCAGAAGCATACATTTGGATACTGTGTGGCATGATCTGAGTCAACTTGAGGTAATTCATTACTGGTGTTGTTTTTGATGTCCATAGACAGCTTGTCAAACAAGGCTCTAATGTAAAGGTTTTTGAATTGAAAATGATAAGGAGCAACAATACACATACTGGATTGTATTGTGTTCAGTTGTAGTCCTGGCCAATTGCAATTTGAGTGCCCTACACTGATCTTTCAGACATATTATTTCCTGCATATATGTGCCCTAATAATGGAGATGAGCTGATGAATTCCACCACTCAAAATAAACTCACCTATGACAGTGTGAGATGTTGGTTAGGTACCAAGAATAGGGGGTTGCTATGTCTAGGCATCTCACTGTCATCCAAAATGAAAGGATCTGCACCTGAAATAAAGCCAGCAGGCATGATACTATAGCCATGCATGTGGGTGTTAGTGAAGTACAAAGGATTCACACGATTGAAAGCAGAGAAGTTAAAGGTGTTTGAAGTGTCATTTTGACTGTTGTGGTGATATGTCAAGTCCAGGTTCAATCCCAGAATGCCCAGATAGTCCGGAGCACGTGGAGCAGCAGAGTCAGTTGGGAAGCCCTGAGGGGGGTCAGAGGGGCAAGGAACTTTGGCTTCAGCTTATGTGCTGTGCCCCTGTATGGGTTCTGTTCCTAGGGTCGGAAGACAATCTCAAGGTCAACTTAAGGACTGAAGGGGATTTCAGAGTGAAGTGGAGACTTCGCAGGATAGAAGAGGATTTAGTTGATATTTGAATCAAGGAAATATCGGAGGGTACAAGCGGGTTTATATACTGAAGAGTCCAGAACATATAAAGGTGTTAAAGTATGTCGGACAAATCAGGGTTTCGGGTTTTCAGAACAAAGTAGGGGATGAATTGGAATGGCATCAGAATGGTGGAATAATAACTGAGGCCAATGGCGCAATAATTGTGAAGCAGGGGGAAAGCGAATTATCGATAGGAACTGCAGATGTCAAGGAATGTAATGTCAAAGGAAAGAGACATATGTCAAGAGATAGCTGAGATAGGAATATGAAAGTCTGGGATGGGAATGCGAAAGTCCGGGATGGGAATGCGAGAGTCTGGGATGGGAAATATCCAATGAAGGAGACATCTTCTGAGGTAAAGTCCGAGGCTTGGCATTTGAGATTTGATCATAGGGGGCTGGAATTGGGCCGGATGGGTTAGGAAAGTTTTGGGATGTGACATGATATATGTACAGGGAGGATGAATATGTAGTCAAACTGGATGGGTACGTCAGGGGATATACAGTACCACCTAACTCTGATGGTAAATGCCGTACAGCTTGGCATTACCATCTGTTCACTCAATCTGTGCCTCAATATGTCAATATGTCACTTATGGCACTTGAGGATTTACCAATTATCCTAAAGACACCCGTGAATCATATGACTGAAGAAGTTGATATTGAGGACATTGTCTCTGCATTCTATACATGTTTGTGCTCAATGTCCAGAAGCCTGGATATAAGGTGAGTCTTGGTCATTAGTATACGAGCCCTCAATTGACCTTTCTCGTTCTCCTTGTGAAGAAAAACATGGTTGAGACAAACATAGTGCAGGTAACTACTTTAATCATATGACATGCACACTGACATACCTAATAGGCAAACCCAAACTGATAACATGGCAGATCCAGTGGCAGAGATCCAGCCTTTCAAAGCAGAAGAAACTCTTTGTATCAAGGTCAAGCTCCCTGATCTAATCAGGCTCAAAGACAACCCAGAGCAATTCCAAATCACAGCAGTGGATCTCAATCAGAGCATCAGGTAAGTTCAATCTCAAGATGTGAAGTTCAAGTTCTGACCACTGAAAATATATTGTAGCTGCCCCATCTTACCATGCCGCTTGCTTTCTGTTCCCGATTCCACTTCGGTTCATGTACCTTTGTCACATCCCGAAACTGTCCTAACCCATCTGGCCCAATTCCGGCCCAATTCCGGATACTGTCACATCCCGAAACTTCCCTAACCCATCTGGCCAAATTCCAAACCCCAGGCCACAGACTTTACCTTAGAAGATTTCTCTTTAATTGGACATTCCGGACCCCATACTTCCTGTCCCGGACTTTTGCATTCCCGTCCCAGACTTTCATATTCTGATCTTGGTTATCTCTTGACATATGTCACTTTCCTTTGACACTTCTTGACAATTACAGTTCCTATCGATAAATCCCTTTCCCCTTGCCTTGCAATTATTGCACCATTGCCTTCAGTCATTATTCTACCATTCTGATTCATTCCTTACTTTCTTCCAGAAACCCAAAACTCCGATTCGTCCAACATACTTTAACATCTTTATATCTTCCGGACTCTTCAGTATGTAAACCTGCGTGTACTCTCTGATATTTCCTTAGTTTGAATATCAACTAAATCCCGTTCTTTCCTGATCCTCTTCACTCTGAATCTGCTCAGTCCTTAAGTTGACCTTAGGATTGATCTCTGACCCTCCGCTCTGAAATCAAGGAACAGAACTCGTACAGGGGTGCAGCACATAAGCTGAAGCCAAAGTTCCTTACAACTCCGACCCCCCTCAGGGATTCCTGCCAAACTCCGCCTTCCGCGCACTCCAGACTATCCAGGAATTCCGGGATTGAACCCGGACTTGACAACCTTGATCTCAAAAACAGAATTTCAATCTGGGTTTCTAAGTGAGACTTGAGTGAAAATAGGCAATTGTGTGGGTATATCCTGGGGTACCAGAGGTCAGACCCCCACCCATACCCCAGAAAAACCCACACCCATGACCATGGGTACCATACCCATGGTGGGTGTACCCAAATTACCATCATATACCTATGCCTACAAACACACATTTTAGTAGAGTTGTTGAAAAAAAGTTTAGTGATAATATTGATTAGAATGTAGGACATTAGGATTAGAATTAGGATTAGGATTAGTGCTGGTACATCAAGATTAGGATACATTGGAAAGTTAAAATTAGAGTTACAGTGGTTCAAATAACTGTTCCAATGTTTGCATGTTTTGCACTAAACCAATAACCTCCTGATATAGTTGACATTCCACCAAATCTTATCCAAATCCTTTGATCCTTGTACCAGTAGAAGGCCAAGAGTAATTACTGTATTTTATATACTCTGAGTCATAGGTTAGAGCTGCAAACATGTACACATTGGGACACTTGTTTGAGCCATTGTAGAGTTGGATGACTAGGATCAGGATAGAGGAGATAAGCATTAGCATTAAGATTCATATTCAGATTGTACAAAAGAGCTCTGAACTTGGAAGTGAGCTGAAATTTGACAATCCTCAAATACCCATGGGTACCCATCATATAAATTTTGCAGCCTTTAGATACCCATGAGATACCCACCATACCCACATATGGTGGGTGTGGGTATGAGTGTGGGTATGCCAAAGCTGACCCCTGGGGGTATGTGATACCCATGCATTTGCCTAAGTGAAAAATTGAACCTTGACACAATGAATCTTGCTGTCTTGTTCAAACTGCAAGACAGGTAGAGTTATGTCAGCAGTGAGAATCATATAACATACCTTCACATTGCATGAGACTCAAAGTTTATTGGGTGAAATGAGTGACTTATGCCAGAATGAGCGAGCCCTCTGTCTGTTAGGTAATTATTATGCCCATCAAGTGATTCCAGGCATATCCTGTCCAGGAGTGAGGAAGGGAGCAATGCACCTGGCAATAGTTGGATCAGGAAGGCTAGGATATTTGGCTCGCTTGCAAAGAGGTGCATAGCCATCGCCTAGATCCAGCCCACTGGACTTGGGTGTTGTCAAAGGATTGAGCTTGGGGGGAATAGATATCAAGGCATTAACTCTGCATCTTTGTACTCCTTCTTGTGCAAGATTAGCATATGGATGCAAAGGCTGTCTGATTTCCTGTCCCAAGATTTCTTATCATGCGCTCCATGGTCCATTGACCATAGCATATTGGTGGGCCTTTTTGGATGATTTCAGGAACTAAGTGGACAACTTGATGGATGGCAGGTCATACAAAGTGAGTGCAATTATGTCATAGTTGATAATAGTTCATCTCAAACTTGAGTTCCCATGTACACAAGAGAGGATGTGCTTCTTGAAGCTGCTCTTGAGTGAGCAAGTGCTGACAAACAAGTTGGAATCCTTGAACAAGCCTTGAACAAGCTTGCAAAAGTGAGTCCAGTATTGCATTGGTAAGATGTCATAGAGAAGGATAGGTGTGTATCCAAACATATATAACTGAAATTCTCAAGTTTTGTCCTATGTGTTGATTTTCATTTTCTCTATGATATTGTGTGGTTTACAGTTGAAAGAACCTGGCAGGTAACTGCCAGCTTTCTCCACAGCAGTGCTGTGATGGATCCAGACAGCTTGGTCTTAGAGAACTGCCCAGTTCCAGGTGGATTTATCGTCAGTGCCAGTGGCATCAATATTGAAACTGCACTAGAGTGAGATAAGGAGATCGGAAAGGTTGCCAGCAAGATGCATTATGGTAGTCATGCAGAGGGGAACACTGAGGGAGCAAGAGGGTTAGAGACCAAGAATAAGTGGGGGTAGTGAGGCTGGTCTGCATTTTTGTCCTGTCCCATTGAATTTGGTTTTGGACTGATATGATCTTCATAAGGTTCTCTGCATATCCAGCTGACCCTCCTTGTGGGACTTCAAAAACATCTACATCAGGATGGTCTGATCTAGGGACAATGTGATCATGCAGGCATAACAAGGCTGGATAGTAGTGATTGGCACCATCTTTATGTTGTCCAAGAATACCCCAGTAAAGACAACATCTGTTTTTTCCACTGTGGCCAACCATTCCATCCCAATAAACAAGGCCAGGACCATTGGTAGTTGTGAACATGAGATAGAGATTGGATACATAACAGGAGTCTGTGAGCGGATCCCACATGGGAAGCCCTTCATTTGGAATGGCGTCAAAATGATGGAAACCGGGAAACAAGAAGGAATCAACATTCTTTGGCTTGTTTGGACTAGGTATGAAACCACCAGGGAGGATATTGACTTGCGATAACATTTGTCAGGAGATAGATTCAGGATAATCCACATGTAAATCCAATGATCTGATTCCTTACTGTCATATAACTGAGCACCAATGAGATTTAGTTGAATGGCAAATGGTTTCATATGCAGTTTGAGAGGAGTGCTCAAGTGCAAGGTACATGGAGATTCTGTGTCTGATTTCAGGGCTATCTATGACCAAGGGGACATTGGGTGGGTTGTGAAGCTGTTCCAAAGCTACATTACTTAGCTTGGCAGTGGGATCAGAAAGGGATGCATTTCTAATTTGTTTGACAAATTCCATTGTATTTGTGAGGAGCAAGAATTGGGCAGCGTGACTAAGCTCATTGATATCAATCTCTGGGTGAGGTCTCTGATGGTAAATGATACGGTTATTAGAAGGTGGGTGAGGCTGTTCTGAGGGTTCATGAGAAGGTGGGTGTTGTTCCAAGAGTGTGCAAGAAAGTGGGCAAGGCTGTTCAGAGAGTTTGCAAGCAGGTGGGCAAGGCTCCTGCAAAGGTTCACAAGAAGGGAAATTATGCTGCTTGGAAGGTTCATGAGCAGGTGGGGAAGGCTCTTGTGAAGGTTCACAAGATGGGGGATGATCAGGAAGAATAAGAAATGGTGGGTTGGGAGATGGTGGTGGTGGTGGGGTGTCATTCTAATTGACAAATACGAGTGGCTGCATAAGTAAGAAATAAGAGATGAGAAGAGACAACATACCTGCTGACATCCTCTCTTGCTGGGACCTGGTAAGGACTGGTTGTTGTCCAACTCACGTGTCCGTTTCAAGGCATCAGGACATCTGTGCACTGTGATATCTTTAGGTCTGGAATTTCAAGAGGTATTTACACCTGGCAAGTTTAGCTTCTTGCATACACTGCTGCTCCGCTGTAGACTTGGCTTCTTTTAGATGATGAAACCATGTCACTGCAGACACAACATTGGGCTGCCCAAAATTGTGTGTGGAGCAGACACAATTGAAGCAGGTGGTATCCTAAGGATGCATCAATGGCAGGAGAGAGGCGTGCTTCAGCTGACACCAAACACATGCCATTGACATTATCAACATTGGGTATGTGTAAACAGATAAGGGCAGATAAGGGAAGATAAATGTTGCTAAATACATATAAAACCATAGAGGGACAGAACTCAGCATAGCTACTTTTCACTAGGTGTGAACAGTGCTTAGAGAATGTGCTGGTTATAATATACACAATTGATTTATTTTATCATAACTTGGTCATTTCTCAACTGTTTTTGATTACCAGGGACTCATTAGGAATCTGCTGTCAGGGGCTACACACCTGCACATGGCACAGCATCCAGGAAGGCGACTGTGTGCTGGTCATAATGGTATTATACATCATTAATACATTCTCTTTATTTTAACATAACTGCTACATAGCATATCATTATCACAGGTGCACTCGCTGTCCTGGATGGTGAGGTGTGTGCAGTGCTTCAAGGTCATGTGACAATACATGGTTGTTGCATGTTGGCTCTGTGATGTGACCTCTAAGCACTATGCACCAAATGCCGTCCAGGATGGCAAGCCTACATGTATCAACTACATATCATCAGATGGCCTCCAAGCATTAATGTATTACCACATGATAAGTGCTATGCACCATGCACCATCCAGGATGGCAAACCTGCATGTGACAATCCATACAATGAATGGACAAGGCATGAGAGCAAGTGAAGTGAGCAGGATGACAAAACTAGGCAACACATATTTCACATATTTCGGCTACTTTTGGCTATTTTGCCAAAAACTTTGCGTGGCATTCCTTTCGGTGACAAGAAAAACCCATGTGGTTTTCATTTCCTGTATCTACACTTTAACCCTAATGTACCAAAAATTGCAAACACACTGCTGATTAAATCAGTGGCCTCCAATCTGCCTGCTCCATGCTGGGGTCGAGCCCAATTTGTGAGGGACAACTGGGACAAAACTGGTCAAACAGCCCAAGCTGAGTCAGAACATTCATTATCTCTCCAGTGTTTTCTCATGGACAGCTTTATGTTCCTCTCTCATGGTGTACCAATCCCAGATGTGAAACTTGAATATGTAAGATGGTGAAAATAGAAAGTAATCTGAGCAACATGAAGTCCAATACACATAGCATACCCATAAGTGGTCCTGCAATGTATAGAAAGGACTTAATATAATGAATAGGAGAACAGGGCCTGTGTTACATCCCGAAACTTTCCCAACCCATCTGGCCCAATTCTGGCCCCCTATGATCAAATCCCAAATCCCAAGCCTCGGACTTTACCTTAGAAGATTTCTCTTTCATTGGACATTCCAAACACCGTAATTCCCATCCTGGACTTCCACATTCCTGTCCTGGACTTTTGCATTCCTGTCCTGGACTTTCGTATTCCTATCTCGGCTATCTCTTGACATATGTCTCTTTCCTTTGACACTTCTTGACATCTACAGTTTATATTGAGAATTCCCTTGCCTCACAATTATTGTGCCATTGCTCTCAGTCATTATTCCACCATTCTGATTCATTCCTTACTTTCTTCCGGAAACCCAAAACTCCGATTTGTCCAACATACTTTAACATCTTTATATCTTCTGGACTCTTCAGTGTATAAACCCACTTGTACTCTCTGATATTTCCTTAGTTTGAATATCAAATAAATCCCGTTCTCTCCTGATCTGCTTCACTCTGAACCTTCTTCAGTCCTTAAGTTGACCTTAGGATTGACCTCTGACCCTCTGCTCTGAAATCAAGGAATAGAACTCGTACAGGGGCGCAGCACATAAGCTGAAGCCAAAGTTCCTTACACCTCCGACCCCCCTCAGGGATTCCTGACCAACACCGCCATTCCATGCGCTCTGGACTATCCGGGAATTCCGGGATTGAACCCAGACTTGACAGCCTGGGTGGACCACTGCTGTGGGTATGTTGCCTGGGGGCAAGAAACAGGGCCATGGCATAGCATATGTGCTGCACCCCTATACAAGTCCTGTCCCTTGATTTTGAGACAGAGGTTCAGAAGACAATTCTAAGTTCAACTTAAGGACTGAAGAGTGGATTCAGAGTGAAGTCGGGTGACATTTAGTTGATATCTGGACTCAGGAAATATTGCAGAGTACAAACAGGTTTTTATACTAAGGAGTCCACAGGATATAAAACTGTTAAAGTGTTGGGTGAATCAAGGATTTGGGTTTGCAGAGTATAGTAAGGGATAAATTTGAATGTCATCAGAATGATGAAAGGATAACTAATAACAATGACACAATGATTGCAAACAGGAATGAGGACCATATGGAAAGGAACAGTAAGTGGTAAAAGAAAGGAACAAGATGATCAGACATAAGTGAGTAGGACTATGAAATGTCTGGACATGGGAATATGAGATATGAAGTGTGGGATTGTGGAATTGTGAGGGTATGGGATATGGGATAGGAAATAATTTGGGATTTGATTGCAAAGGGCTGGAAATGACTTAGATGTATGAAGAAAGGTATGGGATGTGACAATAGTAACCAATCAGAGCAACATAAAGTCCAAGACAGATAGGATGCCCATAAGATAGCCCTCAAGCATTTGCGGTAAACCTCTGATGCATGTGACACCAGCGTGACTAAGGTACAAATCTCCGGTGATGTTACCTGATTGGCAACCGCCGGATGCACAGTGCCCACTAAGCCATTGACCAAACAAACTTGAAGGTATTGAAACAGTGACTACTACAGTACTGAATTAATAATTGTGGTGAGTGTAAAAGGTATATATATGATAGGAATAAAAATGAATGATGTCAAATGAGTTTTGCATGATTGAGCTTGTCCATTAAAGTCACTGGGAGGACATGGTGTCCACGGTATTGCTTAGCTGCCCAAGCTGCTCATTTCCCATCCAAGCCTTTGTAATAGGTGTCCATAAAGCGACATGATTGAGTGGCAAACCTGTGTGAATAGCATAGTAATAAGCCCGAGCACTGAGTGGCATAATTGATGTTATCAAGATTGGGAAAACTGAGACTTACTTGTGCATGCTCTCAAGGGGGACAGAATCAAGGGCCATAATCACATTAAGCTCCAAATGATGGATAGCAGCGGTACACTCATTTTGCATAGCCCCAACACTGCTCAATAAAATTAAGCTCACAATGAAATTTCAGCAGAAATAGCAATCTGAACCCCCTTCTCTTGCAGGTGATCTCTAGGAGGGACTTGACATTGATGAAATCAAATTGATTATAGAGAATGCAACAACAACAGCAATTAGTTGAGCAAGGTGCACACTTGAATTCCTTGCACTGAGCCTTTAGTTTCTTGGCTTCGAAGACTTATTCCTCCAGAATTTGCACCATGCCCTTTTTCCCATGTTCTCATGGCCACTGACAGTGGCTTCCTATTCCTCCTCCACTAATTTTCCTGCTACCAATGTTCATTTTCGTAGGTCGGGCTCAAGTGCATGCCATGCCAGCAAGAATATCCTGACGGTAAGTCATGACATCCACATGCTCATGGCCATCAACATATTAACCCCCTCAAGCAAGTGTCCAACAGAAACCACACCTCTTCATCCAGTGTTCAGTGGTTGAGAGCAAGATGGACTTTGACAGCTGGTAGTGCCACATCACATTCAGCCATTTGAGGTAATCAACAATGGCAAATGCTGAGACATATTTGCCGAGTGATTGGAGGGGGGTGAGTAATTCTTCCCTTAGGTCTTCATCTTCAATCCTTGACTTCGTCCAGGATCCACCACACTTCATCTGCGGCAGATTGGTGTGGTCCAATATGAAGGCTTTTGACCACTCCTACACCTTTCTTGACATGTAGGGCCCCTTTCCAATAAACTGGGCAGTCTGTAGTGCAGCCACTGACCATGCTGTCCCATTGACAAATGCACGGAGGAAATATTCTATGACCTTCTGCCCAATGGCGTTTATCCCTCTTATCCTTGGTTACCTTTCTTGAACTGTACTTACTTTGGATATCTTGGTCCGTGCGCTGTTCCCTGTAGTATAAAAAGCCTGTACTCTACTTGGTTACAACCCAAGTTAGATCTATGCAATACATAGCTTCACAAGCTATCTCTTGGTCTGAGAACTCACTTCACCAATTGGCCTACAGTCTGCCAGTAAAGACTTCTGATAGATCTTGTCCTGCTCGACAACAGGACTCGTTGGTGTTATCTGATTGAGCTCTCATGACCTCATCAGTGTAACAGTGTCTTTTGAGAAGGGAGGTGAGTCCAGTCGCTTTATATCCACAGTTTGATGTGTGTTTTGGGTGGAAGATGTCTTTCAGGTTGGCTAACGCGACTTTTGCAGTGGTGTGCATGCATCAAGTGAATGCCAAGGGTAAGCATGTTCCTTTCATGCAGGACTTGGGAGTTCTTCATCCTCAGGTGCCCCAACTTGAGCTTGGTGCTCACAGTCATCGTTCCCACAGGAAGTTGATGGGTCTTCCTGGGTGGCTACAGGTGATGTCATGCTGGCAACCTCCTGTGATTGTGCAGTGATTGCTAATGAATGATGGTTGCCAGCAATGTTTTGACCATTTATAGGGGTGTAACAAGGTTCATTAAAGTCCTCATAGCCCTCGACATCCCCCTCATCACCCCCACCCTCATTCCCCTCTTGATGTTTGTCCTCCAACTCCCATCCATGATCCAACTCAGACTCAGGCTCAGACTCAGGCTCAGACTCAGAGAAGGTGAGTTCCATTGTTGGCACAGTCCCAATCTCACCAGAATCATGTTCTGACTCAGAGTTAGCATATTGAACAGGACATAGCATTGGTGAGTTACTATGCATATCTAGCTTGTCAGGTACATGACAGTGCTGATGGCTATGCTTCAGAGGAGTGTTTACAAGCAGTGGCAAAAAGAAGGATGATGGGGTAGGGTATAGCTGAGGATCAGTGGAAATGTCCTTGAATGGCCATGTGGTTACATTGTGGCTGGATGATGCAGGGGGGATGTTTTGTGACAACTCCAAAGCCTCCTTTGGAAGGACTTAGAGGTGAGCACCATCCCGGTGCAGATGCAAGGAAGAAACTTACATTTTCCTTCACTCCTCCTAGGGTTTTTTTCTTCTTTGCCCAATTCCCAAGGTGCTCTATGGCAGAGCAAACTTTTCATAAACACTTGGGCATTGAAGGAGCCAACTGGCAGTGACCCTGAGGCTGGACCCTCAGTGGCATGCTAAACAGACTTTTGGGCAGTATTTAAGTACTTAATCTAAAATAATTACCTTGAAAACTCATCTCTTGCTCTGAAATCTGACAAAATACAATTTGGAAATAGAGAGATTGTAGATTCCATCCAGCTCAACAACTTCTCCATTTTATTTTTTCTTTAGGAGGCTTCCTTCTATTTCCTATGTATTTTCTCCCTCATTCTTGCATTTGTCACACTTTGTCATGTGAGGTTCACCATAAGTGCTCTAGGGATATTTTAAATGAGATGACAGGAAAATGAATGGACCACTGCTGGGAGGATGTTGCCTGGCTGTCACATCCCGAAACTCTCCTAACCCATCCGGCCCAATTCCGGCCCAATTCTGGCCTCCTATGATCAAATCCCAAATCCCGAGCCTTGGACTTTACCTTAGATGATTTATCTTTCATCAGACATTCCGAACCCTGTATTTCCCATCCCAAACTTTCGCATTCCTGTCCAGGACTTTCACATTCCCATCCCGGGCTTTCGTATTCCTATCTTGGCTATCTCTTGGCATATGTCACTTTCCTTTGACATTTCCTTTCCCCTTGCTTTGCAATTATTGCGCCATTGCCCTTAGTCATTATTCCACCATTCTGATGCCATTCCAATTCATTCCTTACTTTCTTCTGAAAACCCGAAACTCTGATTCGTCCAACATACTTTAACATCTTTATATCTTCCGGACTTTTCAGTATATAAATCTGCTTGTACTCTGTGATATTTCCTTAGTTCAAATACCAACTAAATCCCATTGTCTCCTGCTCTGCTTCAGTCCTTAAGTTGGCCTTAGGATTGTCCTCTGACCCTCTGCCCTGAAATCAAGGAACAGAACTCGTACAGGGGCACAGCACATAAGCTGAAGCCAAAGTTCCTTACCCCTCTGACCCCCCTCAGGGATTCCCGGCCAACATCTGCCATTCCACATGCTCCAGACTGTCCGGGAATTCTGGGATTGGACCCGGACTTAACAGTATATTCAAACTCAAACCTCTACGAGTTTGCTAACATCACCTTTTTACCACATGTCTAGAACTATCCAGACTAGTGCCCAAACACACAGTATGCAAAACATTGACGCAGCTCAAGAAGACACCCTGCACTCCCTGATGACCTTGCATCAAGGCCCCGATGTTGCCAAACAATTCTGAAGCTTCTCTGCTCATTGTACATCAACCTCCACCTCTCAGGCGAGACCCATGTCTCAAAGCATCTCCACCTGTACTCCTGCAGGTTGTTACCAGGCGCCCCAGACCCCTCTGATGACGAGAACGGTGGCGACAATGACCCTGACCCCTCTGATGACAACAACCCCAACAATGCAATCCCACCTAACCCCATTATGGTGCTTGCCAACACAGTTCACGGCCTTGCTGAGTTATTGCACCACAACCACGAATCCAAAAACAAAAACTCCTCATCTCCATGCACGCAGGTGCAGGAACCCAACACCTTCGACGGGACTGACCCTCACAAGCTGTGGGCCTTCCTGGTCCAATGTGAGCTGAACTTCCAGGACTGTCCCCGTGCCTTCCGGACTGACTGCACAAAAGTCACCTTTGCCCAGTCCTACCTAAAAGGTATGGCCCTCAAATGGTTTGAGCCTGACCTCCTCCAGATGGATGGACAACTATCGGGAATTCGTCCTTGAGCTCCAAACCAACTTTGGCCCCCATGACCCCATCAGTGATGCAGAACACCAACTTGACCACCTATCCATGAAAGACTCTCAGCATATCAACAAGTATGTGGTGGGATTCAATTGCCTAGCCTTCCAGGTCTGCGGTTATGGCGAGGGAGCCCTCCGACATCACTTCTACAACAGACTTCCAGATCGCATCAAAGATGAGCTTTCCCGCATCAGAAAGCTGCGCTCCCCAGGAGAACTCTGGACTCTCTCCCAAACTATTGACGGGAGATATTGGGAATGCAAGTCTGAAGTTGCTCGCCAAATCAGAGCCTCCGGAAACCAGTCCTCCACATCCAAAAGCACTCCCAGCACCTCATCTCCAAAACCCGCCACTTCGTCCAACCCCTCCACATCCTCATTGGAAAAATCCTCCGCCCCTACCGTGAAACCCATATCCAACCTCTCCAGCAAACTCGGGAAGGATGGACACCTCACTTCTGAGGAATGCAAATGCCACTTCAACCTAAAGCTGTGCATGTTCTGCAGAGCTGCTGGACATATAGCTAAGGATTTCCAGAAGTCCACTTCCTGCACAGCCAAAACCTCCCCTGCTCCAGAAGCCAAACCGGAGGCCTCTACCCCTGAGGCAAAAAATTAGGGCACAGCCTTCGGGACTCCGCATGGGAAGGAGGCTGCATTCTGTGGCCTTCCAGCGCTTTGTCAATAGCGTCTTTGTGGACCTCCTAGATGTCTGTGTCATGGTCTACCTCGACGACATGGCTTCTCACAAGTGTCAAGTCCAGGTTTAATCCCGGAATTCCCGGATAGTCCGGTGTGCGCAAATGGTGGGGTTGGTTGGGAAGCCCTGAGGGGGGTCGGAGGGGCAAGGAACTTTGGCTTCAGCTTATGTGATGCGCCCCTGTATGAGTTCTGTTCCTGAATTTCAGAACAGAGGGTCGGAAGACAATCCTAAGGTCCACTTAAGGACTGAAGGGGTTTTCAGAGTGAAGCAGAGCAGGAGAGAACGGGATTTAGTTGATATTCAAA
Organism: Gyrodon lividus; assembly: GCA_014904945.1. Taxonomy (NCBI): domain Eukaryota; kingdom Fungi; phylum Basidiomycota; class Agaricomycetes; order Boletales; family Gyrodontaceae; genus Gyrodon; species Gyrodon lividus. Next base: position 1,163,349 of record MU127427.1, read on the forward strand.
CTAAGGAAATATCAGAGAGTACAAGCAGATGTATATACTGAAGAGTCCAGAAGATATAAAGATGTTAAATTATGTTGGACAAATCGGAGTTTCAGGCTTCCAGAAGAAAGGAATGAATCAGAATGGCATCAGAATGGTGCAGTAATGACTGAGGGCAATGGCACAATAATTGCAAAGCAAGGGGAAAGGGAATTATTGATAGGAACTGTAGATGTCAAGAAATGTCAAAGGAAAGTGACATATGTCAAGAGATAGCCGAGATAGGAATATGAAAGTCTGGGTCGGGAATGCAAAAGTCCGGGACAGGAATGCCAAAGTGTGGGATGGGAAATACGGGGTTTGGAATGTCTGATGAAAGATAAATCTTCTAAGGTAAAGTCCGAGGCTCGGGATTTGGGATTTGATCATAGGGGGCTGGAATTGGGCCAGATGAATTGGGAAAGCTTCAGGATGTGACAACAAGGAACATTTCCAGGAAGTCCTCTGGTGTCTCCGGAAACACGGACTGTATGCCAAACCAGAGAAATGTGAGTGGCACTCGGACTCTGTCGAATACCTGGGCTACCATTTCTCCCCCCAGGGATTGACTATGTCCCTGGAGAAAGTCCAGGCGGTCTGAGATTGGCCCAAACCCCAGAAAGTCAAGGACATTCAGTCCTTCCTCAGGTTCGCCAACTTATATTGTTGTTTCATCTTCAACTACTCCGATATTGTTGTCCCACTCACCCGACTCACTCAGAAAAATGCCCCCTGGAACTTCAATGATTCCTGTTGCTCCGCCTTCACCCAACTCAAAGATGCCTTCACCTGAGCGCCTATCCTTCTTCACTGGATTCTGGAGTGTCCTATCACGGTCAAAACCAACACTTTGGACTACGTGTAGTTAGGTATAAGCTACAGGATATTAGTATGTGGTGTATGATAAGTATAGATGAGTCTCACCTCAGTGTACTGTGTAGTCAGTCACTGAGGTGTAGCTAAGTACGAACAACAAAAGTAAGTACATGATTAGTAAGCAAGTGGCATAGCCACACGATGTTTGTATTCCAACAGTACGCTATTGTGGGAATCCTCTCCATCCATTGTCTGGACGAGGAATTCTGCCCCATCATGTTCTAATCCCACACCCTGACAGCCCCAGAACTCAAATACAACACCCATGATAAGGAACTTGTCGCTATCCACAAAGCCTTCTGACATTGGCATCATTACTTTGAAGGTTCCAGCACTCCTATCGACATTGTTACCAACCACAAAAATCTGGAGTATTTCTCCACCGCCAAAGTTCTGACCTGCCGGCAAGCCCACTGGTCGGAATTCCTATCCCAGTTCAACCTAGTCATCTGCTTCTGCCCCAGATGCTTAGGAGCTAAGCCTGACTCACGAGACGCTGGGATGTCTACCCAAAAGAGGGGGATAAGGACTATGCTTGTGTCAATCCCCACAACCGCCACCTGGTGTTCACTCAGGAACAGCTCGCCTCGTCCCTATGAGCCACTATCCTACTTGCCCCAGTCCTCCAGGCCTCATCCCTGCTTGACATTAAAGACATTCACAAGGACATCCTAGATTCCCTGCCCTCTGACCCTGTAGCTTCCCTCCATCGTTTGGACTTGTCGGACTTCTGGTGGGCTATCAACCCCAAAGGTTTCCTGACACTCGACAATCGCATCTTTGTCCCAGAAGCTAAGGACCATCTTTGCATCCTCCGATACAAGTACAACCACCCCCTGTTCAGACATCTCAGGCAAAACAGGACATTAGAGCTCGTCTGCCGGGAATACACTTGGCCAGGACTCCACACCTTTGTCAAAAACTATGTCAGTTCCTGCAACTCCTGCGCCCAAGCTAAAACTCCTAGACACCGCCCCTACGGGATGCTCAAGCAGCTCCCAATCCCCAAAAAACCCTGGAACTCCATTTCCATGGACTTCATCGAGCAACTTCCCTCTTCCGGCAGATATACCACAATCCTCATAGTCATTGACTGCCTTTCCAAGCAATCCATATTCATTCCCACTCATGACACTATCGACTCTCCGAGCCTCACATAACTATTCCTGCTCCACGTGTTTTCCAAGCATGGAGTTCCCTCCCATATCACCTCCAACCAGGGTTCCGAGTTTGTCTCCCATTTCTTCTGTTCCCTCAGGAAAGCCCTCGACATCCGACTTCACTTCCCTTTGGGATATCATCCCAAAGGCAACGGGCAGACAGAACGGGCAAACCAGACCCTTGAGCAGTATCTCCGAATCTACTGCAACTACCAACAGGACAATTGGTCGGAACTCCTACCCCTTGCGGAATTTGCCTACAATAATGCCCCTAGTGCTACTACAGGAGTATCCCTGTTCTTTGCTAACAAAGGCTACCATCCCAACATCTCAGTCTACCCCAAAAGGGACCTGACCTCCTCCCGCGCCCATGAATATGCAGTCGACCTACAGGAACTCCACGAATTCCTATGCACGGAAATGGCCCACACTCAACAATGCTACCAAGGACCCACAGATTCCTGACAACTCCCTGCACCGGACTTCCAGATTGGAGACCCAGTGTTTGTCAAGGCAAAGTACTTCCGTTCCACTCGCCCTTCCTAGAAACTCTCTCGGAAAAGAACCTCAGCCCCTATCCCATCATCACCCAAGCCAAACCCCTGTCCTTCACTCTCCGACTCCTGGACTCCATGCGCGCTGTCCATCCCGTCTTCCATGTCTCTCATTGGGAACCCACAACTCCGAACATCATCCCAAACTGGGTCCAACCCTCACCTCCCCCAGTTGAAGTCGATGGGGAACCCAAATATGAAATCTCCGAAATCCTAGACTCCAAAATCAACCAGCGACGCAGGAATTGCCAACTCCTGTACCTGGTAAAGTGGGTGGGCTATGAAGGGACTGATGAAGAAACTTCCTGGATCCTCATGACCGAGCTTGCTCACACATCAGAACTCGTCTTGGACTTCCACTGGGCATATTCCGGAAAGTCCAGACCCCTTAAATCCCTTGGATGATGGCGGAAAACATTGCATCATTTGTACAGTGAATACACTATGCTATGGTACATGAGGAGACTGAAGAAAATGTTCTATACTACTTCCCCATCCCCATCCTCTTCACCCTCATCCTGCTCCTCATCTCCATCCTCCCCATCTGTCCCCTGACCTCCCTCTCCTTTCCCTTCCACTCTGATGCCCCCCAGCCTTCTCCAGACTCCACAAACTGGGATCCCTGAGCCACCAGGAAGGCCGCCAGACTGTCCAAGAGCACCTGTCGGATTCCCGACAGCTGTGCCATGACGGCCCCCTGGTAGGCCTTGTTGGCCTGCCTCTGGGACGTGTACAACTTTGTCAGGGGCCCGAGCACATCCCGTTGCTCTTCATCCTCCTTGCCCTCCCCTTTGCTTTCCTCCTGGGCATCTGGACTCTTCTGCCTCTGCCTTTTCTGGTCCTTCCCCCCGCGCGGCAATGCCACTTCCACGGCTGCCCTCTTCCCTGCCGCTCCGGCCTCCTGGCACAATGAGTGTGCCTGTGTGCACCTCACACACGTCCGCGACCATCCAGTCTTCAGGCCCGGACATGGCACCCCCACCCTCATGCAGGCCACGCAAGGAGTATTGGCCCTGGGGAGCCAACCCTCGGGCCTTCCCACACTTACTTGTGACGGCCCCACCTCAGGCCCCTTCAATGAACTGCTCGCCCCGCGCCTCTGTGACTCTTGCGACCCCTGCCGCAATCTCTCAGCCACCACCCTCACAACCTCTGCCTCTGCTTTCCTCCTCCTCTCGTCCTCCTCCGCTTTTGTCCATGCTTCTTCCACGAATTTCCGCCTTGCCTCCTCATGCTTCTCCACCTGCTGCCAGGCCTTCTTCTCCTTGGCCTCCTAAATGCTCTGGGCAGACTCCCATGTGCGTTCTTCCTCCTCTTGCTGAAGATGGGTGATCCCATCATCGGATTGCAAGTGAGTTGACATGATGGATGATGGAACTAAACAACAGGCAGTCAACAGTCACAAGGTACCTCAGATTGATCCCCGGTTTTCAAACTCTGCCATACTTCTATTTCCTATCATGGACTCCTATCCAGGCACTCAAGGGTTCGTGCCTAAGAGGGGAATACTGTCACATCCCGAAACTTTCCCAACTCATCTGGCCCAATTCTGGCCCCCTATGATCAAATCCCAAATTCCAAGCCTCGGACTTTACCTTGGAAGATATCTCTTTCATCGGAGATTCCAAACCCCATATTTCCCATTCTGAACTTTTGCATTCCCATCCAAAACTTCTGCATTCCCATCCCGGACTGTTGCATTCCTGTCCTGGACTTTTGTATTCCTATCTTGGCTATTTCTTGACATATGTCGCTTTCCTTTGATATTTCTTGACATCTGCAGTTCCTATCAATAATTCCCTTCCCCCTTGCTTCACAATTATTGCGCCATTGCCCTCAGTCACTATTCCACCATTCTGACGCTATTCCAACTCATTCCTTACTTTCTTCCAGAAACCCGAAACCCCGATTTGTCCGACATACTTTAACATCTTTATATCTTCTGGACTCTTCAGTATATAAATCTGCTTGTACTCTCTGATATTTCCTTAGTTCAAATATCAACTAAATCCCATTCTCTCCTGCTCTGTTTCACTCTGAAACCCCTTCAGTCCTTAAGTTGACCTGAGGATTGTCTTCCGACCCTCTGTTCTGAAATCAAGGAACAGAACTCGTACAGGGGCACAGCATATAAGCTGAAGCTGAAGTTCCTTACCCCTCCGACCCCCCTCAGGGATTCCCAACCAACCCCACCATTCTGCACACTCCGGACTATCCGGGAATTCAGCGATTGAACCCGGACTTGACACCATGGGTATTTGAGGATTGTCAAATTTCAGCTCACTTCCAAGTTCAGAGCTCTTTACAATCTGAATATGAATCTTAATGCTAATGCTTTTCTCCTTTATCCTGATCCTAGTCATCCAACTCTACAGTGGCTCAAACAAGTGTCCCAATGTGTACATGTTTGTCACTAAAGTCAATAGCCCAAATAACCCCTAACCTCAGCTCTAACCTATGACTCAGAGTATATGAAATACAGTAATTACTCTTGGCCTTCTACTGGTCAAAGGATCAAAGGATTTGGATAAGATTTGGTGGAATGTCAACTATATCAGGAGGTTATTGGTTTAGTGCAAAACATGCAAACATTGGAACAGTTATTTGAACCACTGTAACTCTAATCCTAACTTTCCAATGTATCCTAATCTTGATGTACCAGCACTAATCCTAATCCTAATCCTAATCCTAATGTCCTACATTCTAATCAATATTATCACTAAACTTTTTTTCAACAACTCTACTAAAATGTGTGTTTGTAGGCATGGGTACATGAGGGTATTGTGGGTACACCCAGCATGGGTATAGTACCCACAGTCGTGGGTGTGGGTTGTGCTGGGGTATGGGTGGGGGCCTGACCTCTGGTACCCTAGGGTATACCCACGCAGTTGCCTACACAGAACCACCACATATTGACCCACCCATCACTTAAAATACCCTTACTACAATAACCCCTTGGCTGACTTGTATCACAAGGGATTTCTATTACATCTTGGCCCACCCATTCCCTACAAGTGCAACTCATAGGTCAGCCAATGATCAGCTGGCCCATGAGCCATGGCTATTTGTCAAGCTTGGCTGTCCATATGCTATGGTACCAAAGCACTACTTGGGCTCATTTCCATTTGACCCTGGCACAGCTACCCATTCCTGCTGTCCTCACATTTTGGCCCCAACACAGCCACCCTAACCACTCTTTGACTGCTGTCCCTGGTTTCCACTAACCATGCCACAGCCACAGATGGGACACCACCAAATGTTACATCCCAAAACTTCCCTAACCCATCCGGCCCAATTCCGAACTCCTATGATCAAATCCCAAATCCCGGGCCTCGGACTTTACCTTAGACAAATTCTCTTTCATCGGACATTCCAAACCCCCTACTTCCCATCCCAGACTTTCCGCATTCCTGTCCCGGACTTTCTGTATTCCTGTCCCGGACTTTTGTATTCATATCTCGGTTATCTCTTGACATATGTCACTTTCCTTTGACACTTCTTGACATTTACCGTTCCTATTGATAATTCCCTTCCCCCTTGCTTTGCAACTATTGCACCATTGCCTTCAGTCATTATTCTCCCATTCTGACGCCATTCCGATTCATTCCTTTCTTTCTTCTGGAAACCCGAAACTCCGATTCGTCCAACATACTTTAACATCTTTATATCTTCCAGACTCTTCAGTATATAAACCCGCGTGTACTCTCTGATATTTTCTTAGTTTGAATATCAACTAAATCCCGTTCTTTCCCGATCCCCTCTGAACTTCCTCAGTCCTTAAGTTGATCTTAGGATTGATCTCTATCTCTGACCCTCTGCTCCGAAATCAAGGAACAGAACTCGTACAGGGGCGCAGCACATAAGCTGAAGCCGAAGTTCCTTACCACTCTGACCCCCCTCAGGAATTCCTGCCAAACCCCACTTTCTCTGCACTCTGGACAATCCGGGAATTCCGGGAATGAACCCGGACTTAACACCAAAACAAGAAATCCCACCGGCTCAGCAAAGCATGGGAGCCAAATGGACAGGGTCAGTTTCCACACCTGGAAACCGCAAGATATATGGGTAGGTGTAGCACTAATTAGCATCCACTTTTTCACTACCAAGAGTGTAGTAAATACTAGTTAGGTAGCCTATGTGGCTACTAGATGTATAGTAGATACTAGTCAACAATACCAATGTCATATGCTGCACACAGGTGGCTGTCTAGGATGGCCACTTTGTAGTTGATAGATGAAGTATCAGCAATACATTTTCTTCATTTAATCATAACTTGGCCATTTCTTGTCCAATTACAATGACCAGGGACTGCATACAAAGCCAAAGTCAGGGGCTACACAACCATGTACACAGTGCGCCGTCCGGGACGGCGAGAATGCGATGGTCATAATAGTTTTACACACTATTGATACAATATTGTAATATAATCATAACTCAGCCATTTCTTGACCGATTCTGATGACCAGGGACTGCTTACAAAGTTACAGTCAGGGGCTACACAACCCTGTACACAGCGCGCCATCCAGGACGGCGAGAATGCGATGGTCATAATGGTATTACACACAATTGATATATTTTCTTAATTTTATCATAACTTGGACATTTCTCAACTGTTTTTGATGACCAGGGACTCGTTAGGAAGCTGCTTTCAGGGGCTACACCCCTTGTACGCGGTGCGCCGTCCAGGATAGTGAGAACGCGATGGTCATAATGGTATCACACAATATTGTTTTATTTTCTTGATTTAACCATAACTGCCACATTCACACAGGTGCACTTGCCATCCTGGAAGGCAAGCTGTGTTCAGTACTTCATGGTTATGTGACATCATTGTTGCATGCTGGCTCTGTCATGTGACCACTATGTACTGTGCACCATGTGCCGTCCAGGAAGGCGAGCTGTGTGCAGTGCTTCAAGGTGATGTGACAATACATGTTTGTTGCATGCTGGCTCTGTCACATGACCTCTAAGTACTGTACACCATGACGGCAAGCCATTATAGCCATGTGTTATCATGTGATCACTAGAGCCTATCTACATGTGACAACTACAGTATGTATGGCCACATGACCTCTAAGCACTGTGCACAGGCCACCATCCAGGACGGTGAGTGGGCTTGCAAATGTTACTGATCATGTGATCACATGATCCAATGCCCACCACCCTGCTCACCGCCCAGGATGGCATGATTCCAAATCCCACAACACAACTGACTAACACAACATACATATTCAAATTTAACAAACGATCAGTGTAAGCACATGAATAAGCAGGTGTGTGAGTCAACCCCCACCACACTGCCCTCCACCCAGGACAGCAAGTGGGCTCACAAGTGCTACTAATCATGTGATCAAATGCCCACCACCTCACTTGCCATCCAGGACAGCAAGATTCCAAAGCCAAAACACAATTGACCAACACAACATATTTAACAAAAGATCAGTGTAAGCACATGAATAAGCTTGCAAGTGTGTGACTCAATCCCCACCAGGCTGCCATCCAGGATGGCAAGCCTACATTGTTTCTACATGACCTGTAAGTGCTGTGCACAGGCCGCCGTCCTGGACAGCAAGCCTATACATGATCTATATGTTACTACTACAGTCCTACACAGGTACACTATCTATGATACTTAATTTAATGCCCCAAACTACACACATGTTCTACCCCTAAATTGAGGTCTCATAAACCCTATGGTAGGGTTCAAATCAACCCTAGGGTCTCTGCAAAGTGTCTCAGAACCCTAAGTCTGAACTGTCAGAGACAGGGTCTGTGTGGAGCAAAGGGTCATTGTGGACATCTTCACCTCCTTTGGGATCATCATATAACCCCAGCATGCTTGAGCTGGGTTGGAGGCAGGTTGTTCTCTATAGGCTCATCATCATCTTGCTTACATCCTGATGCACGGACTCATGCCTTCTTGTGAAGACAAACAGGATGAGCTTGTGGGGGAGGCTGACTTGTGTGACAGGAAACAAGAGTGGGAATTGACTGAGCAAGCGGAATGGGAGCACCATGGATGAGAGAAATGGGTGTAGAGCATGTGGATGGAACAATAGTTGAACCATGGTGAGTCAGAGAAATAACATGGGCATAGTCGACAGGTGCTGACACCATGGCCCCCAATGATGGTGTAGTTTCAGATGAGTCCTGCTGATACTGGGGTGATGGTGGAGGCAGAGGCACTGTATGTGAGTCAGTCCAATGGGTGAGTTAGGCTGTTGCACTGGAAGATCTTCTGAGGTGTCCATGGGCTCTTAAGGCAATTCAGATAATGCCAGAAAGCTTTGACAAAGTGTTCAAACCAGTTTAACAAGAAAAGTAGCGGGCCCTTATGAAGGTGGAGGAAAACTGCCTGTCCCTGAGGTTGTGCTTGGTATGGCATGCCTCAAGGAGCTGTTACAGAGCACAACATAGCCCTTACATGATTACTTCCCCATGGTGTGTATTGAAGGAGGCCTGTGAATGTGGGGAGGAAGACTCCTTATACTCACCTGAGCTTGTAGAGCTTGGGTTCTTACAGAAGATATAGTTTGAGGGTAAGAGAGGATCTATTGAGTACTAATACAGCACTGGGTTTATATACTACAATAAATGTGACTGTTTAAATACTTACATATGTTACATACATTATAGTAAGATGTGACACACTGCGGCTATACAGCGCTGTGTTCAACACTCCCCCTCGCTAAGCATCACATAGATGTGCAAGTGAGATATACAGTGCTTCTAAGCTGCCAGTGTATGCTAATAAAATTCAAGACCTAAATGAGCCCTGAACTGCTCAAACTCAACATGTCCAAGATTCTTTGTGAACATATCTGCAGGGTTGGCTGCTCCATCAATACAGTAAATCTCAACCTTTTTCTGGGAGATAACCTTGTGTATGTAGTGGTAGCAAATATCAATGTGCTTGGAGTGCTTCTCGGTGATAGGGTTTGTTGCCATAAAGATGGGACCATGATTGTCACCACAGATAGGGATAGGTTTGAGGTGGTAGTTTAGCTTGCCTAATAGGGAGCATATCCAAACTACCTGGAAACTACAATCACTGAGTGCCATGTATTCAGTCTCAGTAGAGGAAAAAGCAACAGTCTTTTGGGCATGGGAAGCCCAACTGAATGTGCCATCAGCAAGTTTCAGGAAGTATCCTGTTTGCAATTGGCAGGAAGTGGGATCAGATGCCCAGTCTGAGTCTGTACAAGCTGTTAAACCTAGACCAGATTCACCTTTGAACACAAGAGAGTAGTTCTTGGTTCCAAGAAGGTGGCGACAAATATATAGTGCTTTATTGAGATGGTCTTCTGAGGGGTTTTCCACATGCCTAGATAGCATGGTAACAGCATAAGCAATATCAGGACGAGTGCCTAACATTATATAGAGTAAAGACCCTATGACCATTTGAAAATGACTATGCAAGTTGAAGTCTGCAGGTTGGTTGTTTGGCAAGGCATAATAGCCCTGGGGCAATGGTGTTGGCACAGATTTGGCATTCTGCATGCCACATTGTTCGAGAACAGTTTTGAGATAGGCACATTGATCTATATGTATGTTGTGGCCTTTGCACTGAATGTGCATCCGTAGGAACTCTTTGGGTCTCTACAATCCCATTTCTTCATGAATAGGGATTTGATCTCATCCACTATAGTCTTGTTAGGACCACAGAAGAGAGTGTCATCTACATAGACAATGGCTACTACAACATTGGAGCCTTTTCTCTTGTAGAGGAAAATTCTGGCATCAGACTTGAGTCTTTCAAAGCCTAATTCTATCATGGATTCATTAAGGGTTATAGGTGAGGACGGAGCAGGTGGGTCGGGATGTTGATCACAAGCTTCTTGGCACTGAGAGCTGCCACTGGGCTCACCAACAATCTGTTGCCATGTACAAGTATTCTCAATTTCCTTGAATTGTTCAACCAGGTGTCACGTCTCTCCATAGATATTGCCAAAATGCGTAGGAGCACGTAGAGTGGAAAGGAGGTGGAGGAAGGACAGGCAGATGGTTTTCCCTAACAGGGGTCCGTGGTTGTTCAGGAACAGGGGAAGGGGCATGTGGAGGTGTTCTTGGAGGTGCTGGAACTTGGCATTCTTTCCCTTTGTCCCTGTTGCGGCAATAAGATTTAATGATCTCATCAATGTCATTGTTTACATCGTCATCATCTGCAGCCAAGGGTGGTGCTTGATCAGGTTGTTGTTCAGCTGTGGGTCTGTTCTTATGGGTAGAACACCACAGCAACTTGTGCTCATTGAAGAGAGCATGTGCTGAAGTAAATAGCACATTGTTTGGGGAGTGCATGAATAGGAAGTTGCACTCATTACCTGGAGCAATTCCTAGGTGAGTCATTGGCTCTGATTTGGCAGCCATTTTATTGGCGTGCACATCTGGTGCAAGGTGGACATAAGCTTTGCATCTGAAGACATGAAGATGACTGATGTTGGGTCATTTCCCATTCAGGAGCTCAAAAGGTGTGTTCCAGTTAAGGCAGCACATGGGTGACCTGTTGTATACATGGGTCGCATGTTGGGTGGTGAATTCCCACCAGGATGGAGGTATGCAGGCCTCATGGTGCATTGCCTCTGCCTTGTCCATGAGAGTACACATAAAGCGCTCAGCACAGCCATTTTGCATTGAAGTATGCGGGGCACTCTGGTAAATATGGATTCCTTCATTTTTGAGCATGGAATCAAAAGCATCAGACTTATATTCTCCCCCTGCATCTGACATCCATCCTTTGACTTGGGCTTCATACTGTGTGCTCACAAGTTTTAAGAATTGTGTAGTGACTGTCAATGCTGCATTTTTGGTGCACAAAGCAGTAATCCACACAAAAGATGTAAAATCATCAAAGAAAATGATAAGATGTTGGTATTTGTGGTATGAATCCAATCGAAAGATTTGAGATCTGAATGAATCAGCTTGAAGGGGCGCGTAGCATGCTGCTCATTATGGGGGAAGGGTTGATTGGGCATTTTGCCAAGAGCACAGCCCGGACATATCGGTATTTCCTTAGGGAAGTTGATGGTGGGGAAATTCCCTGTGTGTTTCCATGCATGCTGCAGTAAATTCTTGGATGGGTGCGCAAAACAATGGTGCATGATGTCATAGTCAATAACATATGCTTCTTTCTTTAGTGCATCACCAATAGGGAGCGACTGTATTTGAAAGATGGTATCTCCAAAAAATCTGGGATAGAATGTCAGGTAGGGTTTTCCTGATGTATGAAAGATGGTAATGTGCTCCAAGTCACCATGCACAGTGTAGTTTTCTCTTAGGAATATGCCCATAGAGAATAGGCATGTGTTGAGATCTGGCATGTAATAAACTGGGTGCAGCTTCACCATAGTGGCGTGTCCACGTTCATCTGCACATTGTAGGATAACAATGCCCTTTCCAGCTACTGTGCTGATCCCATTTGCTGTTTGAACCATAATTTTATCTTTTAGTGGTTCGTATTGGGCAAAGTCCTTCTTGTTCACAGTGAAGTGTATCGATGCTCCTGAGTCAAGCATCCATGTAGGTGCTTTGTTTTCAGGTATATTTCCTTTACATTTCGTCCATGCAGAAATTGTGACCAGGTGAACACAAATCTCATTCAAGCATGGTTTTACAGAGGTACTACTCATTGCTATATAATTATGTGCATCTAAGCAAGCATTAGCAAATGAGTTAGTTCATTAATGCAACAATGAGAAGTAAGGGACTTGCCAGGAAAAGTTGTTCTCTGTGTCATCCCCCGGCTCTCCATCACAGGCCCAGCAGTCGATGTACATATTGTAAATGTCATCGGAATTGTAACTGCTTGCCATGGAGATGGCATCGTCCTCAGTGGAGATGCACTCCTCAAGATGAGGGCACTTGGCAGAAGGACCCACTTCAGGAGTGGGGTCTGTTGGGAGACACATCTCAATGGTGCAAACACCTTTGTAAGATGGGGTAATGCCAATTTGTGTCAAGTCTGGGTTCAATCCCGGAATTCCCGGATAGTCTGGAGTGCACAGAATGGTGGATGTCGGTCGGGAATCCCTGAGGGGGGTCGGAGGTGTAAGGAACTTTGGCTTTGGCTTATGTGCTGCGCCCCTGTATGAGTTCTGTTCCTTAATTTCAGGGCAGAGGGTTGGAAGACAATCCTAAGGTCAACTTAAGGACTGAAGGGGTTTTTAGAGTGAAGCAGAGCAGGAGAGAACGGGATTTAGTTGATATTCAAACTAAGGAAATATCAGAGAGTACAAGCAGATTTATATACTGAAGAGTCCAGAAGATATAAAGGTGTTAAAGTATGTCAGATGAATCAGAGTTTCGGGTTTCCGGAACAAGGTAAGGAATGAATCAGAATGGTGGAATATTGACTGAGGGTAATGGCACAATAATTGCAAAGCAGGGGGAAAGGGAATTATTGATAGGAACTGTAGATGTCAAGAAATGTCAAAGGAAAGTGACATATGTCAAGAGATAGCCGAGATAGGAATACGAAAGTCCAGGACGGGAATGCGGAAGTCCAGGACGGGAATGCGGAAGTCCGGGACGGAAATGCAGAAGTCCGGGATGGGAAATACGGGGTTCGGAATGTCCGATGAAAGAGAAATCGTCTCAGGTGAAGTCCGAGACTCAGGGTTTGGGATTTGATCATAGGGGGTTGGAATCAGGCCGGATGGGTTAGGGAAGTTTCGGGATGTGACAGTATCCCCCTCTTAGGCATGAACCCTTGAGTGCCTGGTTAGGAGTCCGTGATAGGAAATAGAAGTATGGCAGAGTTTGAAAATCGGGGATCAATCTGAGGTTCCTTACAACCGTTGACTGCCTGTTGTTTAGTTCCATCACTCATCATGTCTACTCACTCACAATCCGACAACAAAATTGCCCGTCTCCAGCAAGGGGAGGAAGAACGTGCACAGGAGTCCACCTGGAGAAATCAGGAGGCCAGGGAGAAGAAGGCCTGGTGGGAGGTGGAAAAGTGCAAAGAGGCGAGGCAGAAACTCGAGGAGGAAGCATGGAGAAAAGCAGAGGAGGAAAGCAGAGGCAGAGGTCACAAGGATCATGGCCGAGAGGTTGCGGCAGGGGTCGCAGGAGTTGCAGTGGTGTGGGGCGAGCGGATCATTGAAGGAGTCCGAGGCAGGGCCATCGCAAGTGAGTGCGGGAAGGCCCGGGGGTTGGCTCCCCAGGGCCAATACTCCCTGCGTGGCCTGCATGAGGGTGGGGGTGCCATGTCCAGGCCCAAAGACCGGGCGGTCGAGGACATGTGCGAGGTGCGCGCAGGCACACTCGTCGTGCCAGGAGGCTGGAGCGGGGAAGCGGGCAGCTGTAGAAGTGGCATTGCCACGCGGGGGGAAGGACCGTAAAAGGCAGAGGCAGAAGAGTCCAGAGGCCCAGGAAGAAAGCAAAGGGGAGGGTGAGGAGGATGAGGAAGACAAGGAGGAAGAAGAGCGCTGGGACGCGCTCAGGGCCCTGATGGAGTCCTACGAGGCCCAGAGGTGGGCCAATGAGACCTACCAGGGGGCCATTGTGGCCCAGCTGTTGGGAATCTGACAGGTACTGTCGGACGGCCTGGCGGCCTTCCTGGTGTCTCAGGGGTCCCGGTTTGGAGAGTCCGGAGAAGGCTGGGGGGCGTCAGAGTGGAAGGGGAAGAAGAGGGAGAATAATAATAATCAGGGAGGTCAGAGGACAGATGGGGAGGATGGGGATGAGGAGGAGGATGAGGGTGAGGAGGGGGGTGAGGAGGATGGAGATGGGGATGTAGTATAGTATGTCTCATCAGTCTCCTCATGTATGATTACATAGTTTTGCTTTGGTGAATCGAAAATCACGTTTCCATCCTCATCCAAGCAAAGTAAGGGGTCCGGACTTTCCGGGATATGCAGAGTGAAAGTCTGAGACGAGTTCCGATGCATGAGCAAGCTCGGTCACAAGGATCCAGGAAGTTTCTTCATCAGTCCCTTTGTAACCCGCCCACTTTACCAGGTATAGGAGTTGGCAATTCCTGCGTTGCCAGTTGATTTTGAAGTCTAGGATTTCGGAGATTTTGTATTCGGGTTCTCCGTCAACTTCGACTGGGGGAGGTGGGGGTTGGACCCAATTTGGGATGGTGTTCGGAGTTGCGGGTTCCAATTGGGAGACATGGAAGATGGAATGGACAGCGCGCATGGAGCCCAGGAGTCAGAGGGTGAAGGACAGGGTTCCGGCTTGAGCGATGATGGGATAGGGGCTGAGGTTCTTTTCCAAGAGTTTCTTGGAAGGGCGAGTGGAACGGAAGTACTTTGCCTTGACAAACACTGGGTCTCCAATCTGGAAGTCCGGTGCAGGGAGTCATTGGGAATCCGCGGGTCCTTGGTAGCATTGTTGAGTGTGGGCCATTTCCGTGCATAGGAATTCGTGATGTTTCTGTAGGTCGACTGCATATTCATGGGCACAGAAGGACGTCAGGTCCCTTTTGGGGTAGACTGAGATGTTTGGATGGTAGCCTTTGTTAGCAAAGAACAGGGATACTCCTGTAGTAGTGCTAGGGGCATTATTGTAGGCAAATTCCACAAGGGGTAGGAGTTCCAACCAATTGTCCTGTTGGTAGTTGCAGTAGATTTGGAGATACTGCTCGAGGGTCTGGTTCGCTCATTCCATCTGCCTGTTGCCTTTGGGATGATATCCCGAAGTGAAGTGAAGTCAGATGTCGAGGGCTTTCCTGAGATAACGGAAGAAATGGAAGACAAACTCGGAACCCCGGTCGGAGGTGATATGGGAGGGAACTCCGTGCTTGGAAAACATGTGGAGCAGGAATAATTTCGCGAGGCTCGGAGAGTTGATAGTGTCGTGAGTGGGAATGAATATGGATTGCTTGGAAAGGTGGTCGACAACTACGAGGACTGCGGTATATCCGCCGGAAGAGTGCAGTTGTTTGATGAAGTCCATGGAAATGGAGTTCCAGGGCTTTTCAGGGATTGGGAGCTGCTTGAGCATCCCATAGGGGCGGTGTCTAGGAGTTTTAGCTCGGGCGCAGGAGGTGCAGGAACTGACATAGTTTTTGACAAAGGTGCGGAGTCCTGGCCAAGTGTATTCCCAACAGACAAGCTCTAATGTCCTGTTTCACCCGAAATGTCTGGACAGGGGGTGGTTGTGCTTGTATTGGAGGATGCGAAGACGGAGGTCCTTAGCTTCAGGGACAAAGATGTGATTGTCGAGTGTCAGGAAACCTTCGGGGTTGACAGCCCACCAGGAGTCTGACGAGTCCGAAAGGTGGAGGGAAGCTACAGGGTCAGAGGACAGGGAATCTAGGATGTCCTTATGAATGTCTTCAATGTCAAGCAGGGACGAGGCCTGGAGGACCGGGGCGAGTAGGATAGTGGCTTGTAGGGATGAGGCGAGCTGTTCCTGAGTGAACACTGGGCGGAGGTTGTGGGGATTGACGTGAGCATAGTCCTTATCCCCCTCTTTTGGGTAGACGTCCCAGCATCTAGTGAGGGAGTCGGGCTTAGCTCCTAAGCATCTGGGGCGGAATTGGATGACGAGGTTGAACTGGGATAGGAATTCCGACCAACAGGCTTGCCGGTGGGTCAGGACTTTGGAGGTGGAGAAGTATTCCAGATTTTTGTGATCGGTAACGACATCGATAGGGGTGCCCCAACCTTCAAGATAGTGACGCCAATGCCAGAAAGCTTTGTGGATAGCAAGGAGCTCCTTATCATGAGTGTCGTAGTTGAGTTCCGGGGCTGTCAGGGTGCGGGAGTAGAATGCAATGGGGTGGAATTCCTTATCCGGACACCGGATTGAGAGGATTCCCACGATAGCATAGTCCAAAGTGCCGGTTTCGACTGTGATAGGACAGTCTGGAATCCAGTGAGTAAGGATAGGGACTCAGGTGAAGGCGGAGCAGCAGGAATCGTTGAAGTTCTCCAGGGGGCATTTTTTCGAGTGAGTCGGGTGAGTGGAACAATAATATCAGAGTAGTTGAAGATGAAATGACAATAGAAGTTGGTGAACCCAAGGAAGGACTGAATGTCCGTGACTTTCCAGTGTTCGGGCCAATCTCGGACTGCCTGGACTTTCTCCGGGGATATAGTCAATCCCTGAGGGGTGAGATGGTAGCCCAGGTATTTGATGGAGTCCGAGTGCCACTCACATTTCTCTGGTTTGGCGTAAAGTCCGCATTTTTGGAGATGCCAGAGGACTTCCCAGACATGTTCTTTGTGAGAAGCCATGTCATTGAAGTAAATGAGGATGTCGTTGGGGTAGACCATGACACAGACATCTAGGAGGTCTGCAAAGACGCTATTGACGAAGCGCTGGAAGGCTGCAGGGGCATTGGTGAGTCCGAAGGGCATCACCAGCCACTCATACGAGCCATAGTGAGTCCAGAAGGCAGTTTTCCATTCATCCCCGGGAGTGATGCGGACAAGGTGGTATGCATAGCAGAGGTCAATTTTAGTGTATACCTTGGTGCGGCTAGGGGAATCGAGGAGGTCGGAGATCAGGGGTAGGGGATAGCGGTCTTTCTTCATGATTTTGTTGAGTCCTCAGAAATCGACACAGAGACATAGGGATCCATCCTTCTTGCAGACAAAGAGGACAGGAGCGCCGTGGGCGGATTTGTACTGACGGATGAAGCCGTAGTTGAGGTGGTTGTCTATGAATTCCCGGAGGGACTCGAGTTCTGTAGCAGACACTGGGTACACAGTCCCAAGAGGAGTGGAAGCACCTTCCTCTAAGTCAATCTTGAGGTCAAATTCCCTGTGGGGCGTGAGGGTGTCAGCCTTGCACTTACTGAAGACATCAAGGAAATTGTGATAGTCTGGAGGGACGGAGGACAGATCGACTTCTTCGGGAGTTTCGGAAATTCCAGAGTGCTGGGATATGGAATGGAGTTTGGAGTCCTGGGGACGGAGGTGAATGCTGAACTGCTCAGAACCATTGATTTTGCATGCATGCACAAAGGCAGCAGCATTGACAAACAAGATGTGAGGCAGCTTGTCGGGAGTGTCGGAGTGAGATAGGGGTCCGGGGTCCGGGATCTCCGGAGGTGACGTTGGGGGCATTGGCAAGTCTTGAACCAGCATTCAGAAAGTAATACTGCCCAGTACCAAGTCAATCGACGGATTGTAGCAGGTGAGCCAGTTGTGTCCTAGAACAAGGGAACAAGATGAATCCAATGGAGTAACATAAAATGTGTCAGAGGTGACAAAGCCAGAAGGGAAATGAACAGAAAGGTCAACAGCATGGGTAATCATAGAATTGGAAGTACCATCAAAAAGTTTTAATGAAAAAGGAGGAACGGAATATGTCGGAAAATGATGCCTGTTAACAAAAGTAGTATCAATGAAACAATCAGTAGAACCACAATCTAACAAAGCGGGAAAAGGGGAAATTTCGGAAAAGTCGGGAAAAGAAACAAGAGGTATAAGGGCCTTGGGATCATAAAGAGCAGACACGTTGAGATGGGTCTCCATAGGTGCACGGTGGGATTCAACGCAGCCTCCTTCCCGTGCGGAGTCTGGAAGGCTGTGCCCTAATTTTTTGCCTCAGGGGAAGAGGCCTCCGGTTTGGCTTCTGGAGCGGGGGAGATCTTCACTGTGCGGGAAGTGGACTTCTGGCAGTCCTTAGCTACATGTCTGGCAGCTCCGCAGAACATGCACAGCTTGAGATCAAAGCGATGTTTGTGTTCCTCGGAGGTGAGGCATCTGCCCTTCCCGAGTTTGCTGGAGAGGTTGGATGCGGGTTTCGGGATAGGGGCAGAGGACTTTGCTGACGAGGATGCGGAAGTGTTGGACGAAGTGGCGGGTTTCGGAGATGAGGTGGTGGGAGTGCTTTTGGAAGTGCAGGACTGGTTTCCGGAGGGTCTGATCTGATGAGCGACTTCAAACTTGCATTCCCAATATCTCCTGTTGATAGTCTGGGAGAGAGTCCAGAGTTCTCCCAGGGAGCATGGTTTTCCGATGCGGGAAAGCTCGTCTTTGATGCGCTCCGGAAGTCCATTGTGGAAGTGATGTCAGAGGGCTCCCTTGCCATAACCCCAGACCTGGGAGGCTAGGCAATTGAATTCTACCACGTATTTGTTGATATGCTGGGAGTCTTTCATGGATAGGTGGTCAAGTTGGTGTTCAGCGTCACCAACAGAGTCGTGGGGGCCAAAGTTGGTCTGGAGCTCAAGAATGAATTCCCAATAATTGTCCATCCAGTCCGGATCATCCATCTGGAGGAGGTCGGGCTCGAACCACTCGAGGGCCATACCTTTTAGGTAAGACTGGGCGAAGGTGACTTTCACACGGTCAGGTCGGAATGCGCGGGGACGGTCCTGGAAGTTCAGCTCACATTGGACCAGGAAGGCCTGCAGCTTGTGAGGGTCATTCCCGTCAAAGACGTTGGGTTCCTGCACCTTCATGCATGGAGATGAAGTTTTTGGATTTGCGGTTGCAGCGCAATATCTCAGCAAGGCCACGAACTGCATTGGCAAGCGCCATGATAGGGTTAGGCAGGGTTGCACTGTCGGGATTGTCGTCGAAGGGGTTGTCATCATCAGAGGGGTCGGGGTCATTGCCGCCGCCATTCCCGTCATCAGTGGGGTCTGGGGCACCCCCGGAGGGGTGATGACCTGCAGGAGTAGGGGTGGAGATGATTTGAGACGGAGGTCTCATCTGAGAGGCGGAGGTTGATGTACGACGAGCAGAAAAGCTTTGGAATTGTTTGGCAACATCAGGGCCTCGACGCGAGGTCATCAGGGAGTGCAGGGCGTCTTCTCAGGCTGCCTCTGACTGAGCTGTGTCAATGCTTTGCATACTGTGTGTTTGGGCACGAGTCTGGATAGTTCTAGACATGCGGTAAAGATATGATGTTAGCAAACTCGTAGAGGTTTGAGTTTGAATATACTGTCAAGTCCAGGTTCAATCTCGGAATTCCCGGATAGTTCAGAGTGCGTGGACGTGGCGGAGTTGGGCGGGAATCCCTGAGGGGGGTTGGAGGTGTAAGGAACTTTGGCTTCAGCTTATGTGCTGCGCCCCTGTATGAGTTCTGTTCCTTGATTTTGGAGTGGAGGGTCAGAGATCAATCCTCAGGTCAACTTAAGGACTGAGGGGGTTCAGAGTGAAGCAGATTAGGAGAGAACCGGATTTAGTTGATATTTGAACTAAGGAAATATCAGAGAGTACAAGCGGGTTTATATACTGAAGAGTCTGGAAGATATAAAGATGTTAAAGTATGTCGGATGAATCGGAGTTTTGGGTTTCCAGAAACAAGTAAGGAATGAGTTGGAATGGCATCAGAATGGGAGAATAATGACTGAAGGCAATGGCGCAATAATTGTGAGGCAAGGGGAAAGGGAATTATCAATAGGAACTGTAGATGTCAAGAAGTGTCAAAGGAAAATGACATATGTCAAGACATAGCCGAGATAGGAATACGAAAGTCCAGGATGGGAATGCGGAAAGTCCAGGACGGGAATGCGGAAGTCCGGGACGGGAAATATGGGGTTTGGAATGTCCGATGAAAGAGAAATCGTCTAAGGTAAAGTCCGGGACTCGGGGTTCTGTCACATCCTGAAACTTCCCTAACCCATCCAGCCCAATTCCAAACCCCTATGATCAAATCCCAAATCCCGGGCCTCGGACTTTACCTTAGATGATTTCTCTTTCATTGGACATTCCAAACCCCGTACTTCCCGTCCCGGACTTTCACATTCCCGTCCCGGACTTTCCGTATTCCCGTCCCAGACTTTCGTATTCCTATCTTGGTTATCTTTTGACATCTACAGTTCCTAGCAATAATTTCCTTCCCCCTTGCTTCGCAATTATTGCGCCATTGCCTTCAGTCATTATTTTCCCATTCTGACGCCATTCCGACTCATTCCTTATTTTCTTCCGGAAACCCAAAACTCCGATTTGTCCGACATACTTTTAACATCTTGATATCTTCCGGACTCTTCAGTATATAAACCCACGTGTACTCTCTGATATTTCCTTAGTTTGAATATCAACTAAATCCCATTCTTTCCTGATCCTCTTCACTCTGAACCTCCTCAGTCCTTAAGTTGACCTTAGGATTGATCTCCAACCCTCTGCTCCAAAATCAAGGAACAGAACTCGTACAGGGGCGCAGCACATAAGCTGAAGCCGAAGTTCCTCACAACTCCGACCCCCCTCAGGGATTCCCGCCAAACCCTGCCTTCTCTGCACTCTGGACTATCTGGGAATTCTGGGAACGAACCCGGACTTGACACCACTCAGAGATGTCGCTCATGTTGTCGTTCTCTTTGTTTGGGGATGGACACTTGTCAGTAATGATGTAGTGGAGGCCCTGGGCCATGAGGAACGACTCCATCTGAGGATACCAGGCAAGGCAGTTGGTGCCGGTGAAGACAGGGACCAGGTTGGTGAGGATGGCGGCCATAGGTAGTTATCTGAAAATCAAATCATCAGCATTTCAGTATGTGACACGGTCAGCAGCACATTAGTGCACTCATCCTCAGCTCAGTGTTGGCCATTTAAGGTGACACTCAAGGTGATCCAGGAGTATACTCAATGCAGCTGGTTAAAGTGCAGAGAGGTAGCTCACCAGCGCTCATAACCTATTGAAGGAGGCCTTTGAATGTGGGGAGGAAGACTCCTTATACTCACCTGAGCTTGTAGAGCTTGGGTTTTTACAGAAGATATAGTTTGAAGGTAAGAGAGGATCTATTGAGCACTAATACAACACCAGGTTTATATACTACCGTCAGTATCCAACCCTAAGTACCAGACGGTTCCAGCCTTCCGGCCTCAGAACCACATCAACATAAGTTCAAATGCTTCCAGCTGGAACCACCTTGGAACCACTATGTTCCGAGACTGCTTGCGAAATTCTTGCACTCCTTCCGGAAGCGGAAGCACTGGAACTGTGACCACACAACCCTTGTGTTTGCTTAGCCTTTTTAACTTTCCATTTACTGCATCTATTACTACACTTTATATTCTTCCCTCAGGGTCATTCCAGGTAACATAATATGAGTATACCTCCGCCCATAGTATATATATTTCTCTTCAATCTATCAGCACCTCAGTTGTTTCTGTCCATGTAGACAGCAGCTGAGGTGAGTTCATATCTACTTAGTTTTTATTCCTAGCTAATGTACTGTAGCTTTGGGCAACTCCTGCCCTCTTCTAGGTACATAAATGAGTCATTTCCGTCCATCTAGACAGCAGCTGAGCTTGGGGCAATTCCTGCCCTCTTCTAGATTCTGTCAACTACAATAAACATGACATGTCACTGATGTGACTGTCTAACTACTTACATATGTTAGATATGTTATAGTAAGATGTGACACACTGTGGCTATACAGCACTGTGTTCAACAGTGTGGTGTGACCATGCTGCAAGACAGGAGCTGGCCCTGCAGATAGGAAACCTCTTGCTTGTCCTTGTGCTCTCTGTGCAATGGTGGATAAATTCAAGTTTTGTTCCCATTAGTGTTGGTCATGCAGGTACATCGGTATGTACTTTCCCCCATCTGTTGGGCTCTGTTCCTTACAACTATTACAGTCACAAAAAACTGACTGGTTTCTTGACTCTTGGCATGCATCATATACTGGTTCATCCTGCAAGAATTTTTGAAGGTGCATTAGCCAGGCAGTAAGGCATAAATAAACAACAAGGTCACCTACTGACATGTCGTTTGTGGTGGTGGGATGAGAGGGGGAAGCACCAAGGCACGACTTAGTATAATCCATATCTACCTTTGAAAAGCTGTCTAGTCAGCTGGCTACATACCTGGGCCAAATGCAGCTAACTAGGTACTCATGCTATCTCACCAAGAATAGAGCGAAACAGATGGTCTATTTGGGTCTGGTCATATCCATCACATCCTGAAACTTTCCTAACCCATCTGGGCAATTCCGGCCTCCTATGATCAAATCCCGAATCCCGAGCCTCGGACTTTACCTTAGATGATTTCTCTTTCATCGGACATTCCAAACCCCGTACTTCCCGTCCCGGACTTTTGTATTCCTATCTCGGCTATCTCTTGACAGATGCATATGTCTCTTTCCTTTGACATTTCTTGACATCTGCAGCTCCTATTAATACTTCCCTTTCCCCCTGCTTTGCAATTATTGCACCGTTACCCTCAGTCATTATTCCACCATTCGGATTCATTCCTTACCTTGTTCCAGAAACCCAAAACTCTGATTCGTCCAACATACTTTAACACCTTTATATCTTCTGGACTCTTCAGTATATAAATCTGCTTGTACTCTCTGATATTTCTTTAGTTCGAATATCAACTAAATCCTGTTCTCTCCTACTCCACTTCACTTTGAAAACCACTTCAGTCCTTAAGTTGACCTTAGGATTCTCTCCCGACCCTCTGCCCTGAAATTAAGGAACAGAACTTGTACAGGGGCGCAGCACATAAGCTGAAGCCAAAGTTTCTTGCCCCTCTGACCCCCCTCAGGGATTCCCGACCAACATCCACCATTCCATGTGCTCTGGACTTATCCAGGAATTCCAGGATTGAACCCGGACTTGACAATATCTAGGTGTGTGTGATATGGAAGGTCCTATTTGTGGGATCATGTAGATGTAGCTGACTGGTTGAGCTGTGTTGGAATACAAATGTTGTGTGGCCATGCCACTTGCTTACTAATCACGTACTTACGTTTCATTGTTCATACTTAGCATACCTCAGTGACTGACTATACAGTACACTGAGGTGGAACTCATCCATACTCATTATTACCATCTACTACTATCTCTGTAGCTTATATCTAACTACAGGCAAACATAGTGACTGACCATACAGTACATGACAGAATCCAGAAGAGGGCAGGAGTTGCCCAAAGCTACAGTACATTAGCTAGGAATAAAAACTAAGTAGATATGAACTCACCTCAGCCGCTGTCTACATGGACAGAAACAACTGAGGTGCTGATAGACTGAAGAGAAATATATATACTATGGGTGGAGGTATACTCGTATTATGTTACCTGGAATGAATCTGAGGGAAGAATATAAAGTGTAGTAATAGATGCAGTAAATGGAAAGTTAAAAAGGCTAAGCGAACATAAGGGTTGTGTGGTCATAGTTCCGGTGCTTCCGCTTCCGGAAGGAGCGCGAGAATTTCGGAAGCGGTCTCGGAACATAGTGGTTCTGAGGTGATTCCGGCTGGAAACATTTGAACTTATGTTGATGTGGTTCCGAGGCCAGAACCATCTGGTACTTAGGGTTGAATACTGACAGTACACTGAGCTTATATCTAACTACAAGCTGGACATAAACAAAGAGTTGGAATGACTCGGCGATCAGTAGTTTATGACTAATCACACCTATACCTAGCTAAGGAGGCTATGCACACCTAACTGAACTCTTGCTAATGAAGTGCTAAATGCAGTAAGTGCAACTTGTAGGTCGGCCGACAATCAGCTGACCCATGAGCCATGGCTATTTGTCAACCTCGGCTGTCCGTATACTACGGTACCAAAGTACTACATGGGCTCAGCAAATACAGGTCCACCACTGGTTTTCTGTGCCAGGTTGCTGGGGGGGCAGGAAACATTCGGCATGCACATGTATTATCATAGTGTGAGTGTCAGGATACTTAGTGCTACTTACTAGTACTGGTACTGTGATACATACACTGCAGCTGGCAGTCCAACATTGAGCATGACCAAGAAGATAGATGATCTGATGCTACATAACAACACACATTTGCATAGTTCTCATGGTATCTTATCATATTACAAAGCCACTGAATCTTATTTGGTGATACCACATCATGATGTCCAAAGTTCACTGGGCTTCAAGGCTTATGGTAGACAAGATGTCAGCCATATGTTCAGCTCGGTCTTTTGAGTCCACCTTGTTTCCGATGGACAGGAAATAATATTTGTGAATATTTTGCGTTAAAGGGTTATCCGGTTATCTTTGGGTTTGCTATTTGTGGTCATGTTATGTACTGAGGTTGCAACGGTACACAGGTGACAGACCCGTTCCATAGGGCCTATCCTCAACCCTACCGAGCTTACTTCCCCTTTTCCTTGACTTTCCGTCTCCTGGATTATCCACTGGACCGCAAGGCAGCAGTAAACCATGTCCAGATTTGTGCGCGCGTCCAAGTATCGGTGTGTTGATATCTCAAAGATCACGGGTTGGATGCTCATGGCCAACGTTCATTCCGCGCGCCCATCGTATTTCGATGCATGTATCTCGTCCTCAGTCACGTCTTCGGACAAGCCGCCAAGAAGGAACACGGTTATGACAACGTCAAAATATCTTCCAGCGCTTGGGACACTAACCTCATCTCAGCTTCCGCAGTACGTTCCCAAGCCACCCGCTCAGTGAAGAAAGGCGGACTTAATCCCTACCCCTGCAGCGTTACATCAGCATCAATTGGTCTGCTTCTGGTGGTGGTGCTTTTGCCATCCTCCCACTTCCATCTCCATTTGGCCCCACACCCTATGACATACCATCAAAACTCCCTGACATAATTCCCCTCGCCCGTACACACACCGCAGCGGTACTGGACACAGCCTGGTCTCCCGCAAACGACACTCTCGTTGCCTCTGCCTCTGAGGACGGTACCTCTCTCCTCTGGAAAGTTCCTGACAGCCTCTTTGAAGGCTGGACCTCGGACGGCTGGGAACCCCTCGACTTGGAACCTGTCGCGAGGCTCGACGTAAGTCCGAAGAAGGTTGGTCAAGCCCTTTGGCATCCAACTGCTGCGAATGTTCTTGCAACTGCGTCCGGCGAACACCTTGTGAAACTCTGGGATCTCGCTGATTCCTCGCGTCCACGCTCCACTTTGACTGGGCATGGTGATACTATTCAATCGATGGCATTCAACGCGACGGGAACCATTCTCGCCACCACGTGTCGAGACAAGAAACTTCGTCTTTTTGACCCTCGTACGGGCTCTGACCCTGTTCGTATCACAGAAGGCCATGGTGGTATTAAGGGTGCGAGAGTTGTTTGGATGGGAGAATCAGATCGTATGGCAACTACTGGGTTCAGTAAGATGAGCGACCGACAGGTCACCATTTGGGAAACTGGAGGACTTGGGAATGTGAAGACCCTCATGCTTGATCAGAGCGCTGGAGTCGTTATGCCGTTCTGGAGTGACAATGGCATTCTGTTCCTTGGTATGTTTGCGCATCTTGTCATTCATTACTTTCGCTGATTACACCCGTTGCAGCTGGAAAGGGGTTAGTCCTTCGTTGTCGGCCACCACTTGTTATTGACTTCACGTTTGACAGCGATGGAAACATCCGGTATTACGAATACGAGTCGGATTCCCTGTACTCCCTTTCCGAGCATTCAACCTCAAACCCTCAGCGCGGCATGTGTTTCCTCCCGAGACGTGCATTGGAAGTCTCCGAATGCGAGATTGCACGAGCATTCAAGGTCACCGGCAATGCAGTAGAGCCGATCGCGTTCATTGTTCCTCGGAGGGTAGGTTTTTGGCTAGTTCACATCATGTTCTCCATGCATTTCGCGTCCATCCGCACATCGATTTCTGTCGCGTATTACTCTGATAACCAAGCTAATGCTTTCCCTCCACTCCAGGCTGAGTCCTTCCAATCGGATATTTACCCTCCTGCGCCGTCTTCGGAGCCTTCACTGACAGCAGCAGAGTTCTTCGCAGGAAAGACTGCCTCCTTGAACCTCGTTAGCCTCGAGAACGGCGCCATTTTCACTAGCAACGGAACTCCGCCGTCTGCCCCCATGCCTACCTCTGATTCTGTACCAGTATCTGCACCACCTCCAGTCTCTGCACCCGCACTTGTGCCGGATCCGGCATCCATTCCCGTTGTCACAAAATCCCCGAGTATGCCTGTACCTGCGTCGGCATCCACGACGACAGCCCTTCCTCGGTCCGAATCGCTTCCCATCGGCCCGCCTGTCGCGGTTTCTCCTGATGATGGCGTGCGTGGTGTTTCTCTCTATATTAACTGATAGTTTAACGAGTTTGGTGTGGTCCCACTACAGGTTAACGATACCCTTCAAGAAGAAGTCAGCCGCCTTAACGGCGATCTTCGTGAAGCTAGGCAAAAAATCCGCAACCTGGAGCTTCAAGTGGAAGGCTTGAAGGCCAATGCGAGGAAAGCTGCGCAGGCGTTGATGGAAGTATAGGGTGGAAAAAGGGAAATTCTTTGAGGCTCCAAATGATACCTTGCGTTGATGAGGATGGCCATGATATACTGTACTTGTTACTTGATACGATTTGCATGTCTATAGATCTATCAGAGTTGATTTTCCCCTGCCAGAGTCACCTGCCAGAGTCAAGTCAGAGTCTCCTGTCCTTCCCTACGACGTGGCGGTCTTAGAACGTGCTAGAATTATGCGTGATGCTGTGCGCTGATCCGACTTGGTGATCGAGATAGTGCGACAGCAGCCACGTACTGTACGCACGTGCGACTGAGATCATGGAAAGTGTTCAGGAACGCCGCGAGTCCGTGATGGGCTCCTCCTCCCCTTGTCTCACCCTGGTCATTTTCCTTCGTCAACTTTCCTCTAGGCTACATTTCTCGCTCTGATCCTCTCAATAAGTTATTCAACCGTGGAACTCACTAACTGCACAAACTAGAAATCGGAACTCAGACACAGTGGTGCCACTCATATCGGCACCAACAGCTGGACTCAGGCGGTCAGGAAGGAGGCACTCGTTGTGTCTCCACCGCAGATCGCTCAGTCCGACATAACCCGCCGCGCTGTATGACCCTCCTCCATGTATATTTTCATCTACGCAACCAGAAAGCCTTCCAGCGTCTGCTGGAACGAGACCGTTCAACTCACTCGGGGCTCGCAACCCCGAGCACAAGCGGTGGTAGGTCATGGCCCCGCGGAAACCTAGCTTCAGCTCTCGAAGTGAACGCATTCGATAACCTGGGACGCACCGTGTTGCATCTCGCGTGCTCTTGCACTGAACCTGCCAGCTTGGAATACGCACGTTTGCTACTCGCGCACCCTTCTATCAACGTCAATCTCCCGGATAAGGAGAACCACTGGACGGCACTTCATAGGGCACTGTATGCGGGTAATATCGAGGCTGCGTAAGTCTTTCCCCTCTGCTCCAATTCGGGAGATGACGTTGTTATATGGTGGGGTGCGCCTATCACTTGGATAGAATTATGCTCCTCCAACGCACGGATACGGACACGTCCATAAAGGATACGGAAGCTTATACTGCATTTGACCTTTACAACTCGACTGTCCGAAGCGCAAACCCTTCTTCCTTTGAAGACGGTTATCCAGACCTGTTAACATGGGGAGCTAATCGGTGAGTGCTTCATCTCTAGATATGGAGGACCGGAACCCAGCGTTCATGGGTGTTTCATTTTTGAATTGACTTGTCTTTCCTCTATTGCATATGCAACTGTGTGCCCGCATACATCCCGTTATCACATACGAATGCTCCCCGGTTTGCATGATATGGTTTTGTGTCTCATTTTTGATGAAAATGTACTCGGGACCCTCTGGTCGCGCACGTTGCCCATCATACTCATATTCTATTGATGATTCAGAAACGCTGCGCTTGGCCTAGGGGATGGAAACGATCGCGCGCATCCCGACCAAGTAGTCCTTCTCAAGAAGGACGCGCCGCTTCCTGCGACTCTTACCCTTGAGGAACGATTCGGGCCAGTGAAGGTACGCAATGTTAGCATGTCGAAGCTACATACAGGTATCCATCTCCTCAGCAATGTTTCGCGTGTCTCTTCCACACTTTTGGCTTACATGGTGTACACCAGTCATCCTTACGGACGAGCCCTGCGATAACGTACGCTTATGTGGCTTTGGAAGTGGAGGACGGTATGTAACCATTCTTCTTTCATTCTAGTAGGGTCTTCCTGAAGTTCATATCCATATCCTACTTTCAGCCTGGGTCCTTTCCCTCACACACTATATACTCCAACACCGCTTGCGCTTCCCTCCTACACAATCATATCTGTCGCGCTTGGCCAAGACCACACTCTGGCACTTAGCAGTGCAGGCGAGGTCATAACCTGGGGTTTGAATCGATTTGCTCAACTTGGTTACGTTGTCGAGGCGGGCCAAGGAGGTTCGGCGGATGAGTCGGTGCAAACGGTACCACGCAAGATCGGTCACTTGAAGAAGGAGTTCGTGAAGGGCGTTGTGGCGTGCAAAACCGCCAGCGCTTGTTGGTCTGAAAATGACGTGTGGACGTGGGGTGTGAATAGTGGGCAACTGGGTGAGTCTTGCGTCAAGGGACCTCGAGCGGGTTGTAGCGAGGACCCACCTCTTTGCAGGGTACAGCAAAACTGCCAGTCCCGTCCAAGTGCTTCCGCGGAAGGTGTCTGTCATTACGCAGCCAGTCCGCGGAATAACGATGTCGGTCAGTCCTTGACCAGGGGCTAATTTGGGGGCACGGCTGACAGCGCCGCATCTCGGGTTGCCAGGAATCAGTGATGGTATGCTTGTTCGTGAGTGGGGAGGTCGCCTGCGTTTGGAATGGTGGAGTTTCAAAGATCAAGTACGTCCATTCTTACCGGTCGTGCATCGCACCGGCTTGTACTGAGTTGCTTGCTTAGCTTTCCTGCACACGCATTCCCCTCCGATATCTCTACAGTGTACCGCCCACCTCAAGCTATCCGAGGTCCTGCGATCACGAAGCTTACCAGCTGTGACGATTCATTCGCAGCTCTATCTTCCAATGGGGAGGTCTTCACATTTTCTTCCCCGATTCCGACCGAGGGTGCAGGGAGCACCCTTGGAGGAGGCGTTATTGGTAGCAAGGGTCACGCAATGAAACCCCAGCGTGCATGGGCATTGAGGAGGCAGTTCAGCAGCGTGCGGGTGCGTAAGTTATCCCTAGGGCTCTTGTCCCCTGAACTCAGTGCCTCTGTACCCGTTATAAACGCATGCCCACTATCAGGATGTCGACATAGGTGGCGACGGCACCCTCATAGTATGCACTCAGTCAGGACACATATTTGTTCGCTCCCGCAACCTCAAGGGCAGTACAACGAGTGCTGGGAGCAAGGCCTTCAAGTTTCAGCGTGTCGCCAACATCCAACGGGCCGTTGCGGTGTGCGCCAACAGCACGGGCGCGTTCGGAGCCCTTCGAGTTGACTATAAACCACCCCCAATCCATGTTACAGGGAGACACTTTTCGGGTGACATAGCTGCGATCGCACCGTACATCCGCCATGAAAGAGCATCATCAGATCAACTCGCGAACGTAGATTTGAACACTATCACGGGTGCCGACGATGCTATAGAAGACTCTTCGATACTAGACGATGTCGGAGACATAATGAAGTTAGTGGACACACTCTACAGCCGGCGTCTTCAAGTGCCCATCTCGACCCCGACGTATAGTAACTGTGGTGCAGATCTTACCGTGCGCGTTGGCCCCAACTTTGAGATACCTACCCACAGACTAATCCTCGCGACACGATGTACGCCCCTTCAACTCGTGCTTGGTGGAAAGGTGGTCCTCCGGGACAAGTCTTCCAATATCTGCGCGACGTTTTCTCCCGAGACATCGGGTATATCACCACCACTCCTTCACTTTACGGGAATCGCCTCATTTACGTTCCTCATCCTGTTACATTATCTCTACTCCGATGAACTCCTTGCGATATGGGATCGTCGCATCGGATCCCTGTTCGAGGGGCATTTCTCAATCCTGGAAGTGAATCCTGCTCAGGTGAAAACGGAACTTATCGCACTGGCGCGTATATTAGAGCTCCCCCACCTCACCAGGGCACTTGAGGCCCTCGGAAAACGTGTCCCCAAGTCTTCAACATGTGATGATTTCCGTCGCAATTTTTATCAGGCGCAGCTGTCTGGGTCATCAAGGAGACATATCAACGATGACCCTCTCGCGCCTGACGTGGCGTTGCATCTCGCTGATAATACCATATACGCACATTCTGTCGTTCTCCGCGCGCGATGCCCGTTCTTTTCGGCTTTCTTTGGCGACGCAGATTGGACGATACAAAGGAAGGACAATTCAGGCGTTGTTGACGTTGAGATGGGACACCAAGACTGGCGAGTAATGCATTTTGTGCTGCGGTTTGTCTGCTTCGGCGAGGAGAATCTTTTCGAGACACTCGGTAGGTTTCCTAGGATCATTTCTGTGTCGTGGTCCTCATGTCATCGCAGAGTTCTTGAACACCGTCGATGAATTCCTGGAGTTCGTGTTCCTTGTCATCTCCGCTGCGGTGAAGCATCTTTTCCTGACTGTTGTCTTCGGTGTTCCTAATTCGACTTTTCATAGAATGAGCTATTACTGAGCCGCCTGGTTCTCCTTTGTTCCCAAGTCATTCTCGAGCATCTCACGGCTTACAATGCGTGTTATCTCCTCACCGACGCCATCCATTTCAACGCGGTGGACTTGGCCGAACGCATCCAGAGATACATGACTGCCAATATTGAGACGCTCCTCGAGTCCAAGATTCTTGATGAGCTCGACCCAAGGGTTGTCCGAAAGCTCTCCGAACACACTCGCATGGAACAAGCAGAAAAGTCTCCAGTCTCCCGCTCAGACAAACTTGCACTAGAGGCGTCGGAGAAGCACAAAGATTGGCTCGCTTTGCAGGACATACCAGTACATATCATACCGAGCCAGAAAGCGTCACAGTTCCATAGGGACTCGCCCAAGATGTCTCCCCCTGGTTCAACAAAGAAGCCGGCAAGATCGCTGAGGTTGTATTCACCCACCACGAGCCCGTTGCTTTGTCCAACATCACTATCTGTACCTCGGCCTGTGTTGCGGTCTAGGCCCTCTGGAGATGAAATATTTGCAATGGATGACACGGGAGCCATCCCGTCTCTCGAACTGGAAGTATCTGGACCTCCCGTGCAACCTGATGCTCTCCCCAAAGCCACACTGGTGTGGAAGAAGAATCTGTCAACGCCCCGGTAGGTACATTCCATTAATGAACCACGCCTTTCCTCATTGTTTATAGTACGGACCTCAAATCTATCATGGTGGAAGCAGAGATCAGCAAGAAACAGACATCCAGTGTTCCGGGACCATCGAGAGTACCCGAAAGCCCAAGCCCATCGCGTCAGGCCGGATCGAAGTGGAAAATTGACAAGGCACCTACACCACGCCGCATGCCCTCTGACCTAGCAATGCGGAAGATGTTTGCTGAGACACCCCGCCCGGCAGCGTCATCGGCCAAAGGACCGTCAAAATTACTACTTCAAGTATCTTCGCCAACCTCAAGGGCTGGCCCTTCACAGCCGAATATGGGCCCTATAATTACTCCTGTCCGCCAAACACCACCAGCGCAAAGATCATCCACCACGCCTCGGAAGACATCGTACGTTATGTTCCTCATCCTACCGTCCTTCTAATAGTTTGGTCATGGACAGCGCTGCTTGGACGATACCCCCGGTCCAGGCAATCGCCGAACCAACCGTCCCTGGTGCGGCACCATCCTTCGCCGAAATACAGAGAATGCAACAAATGCAAGGCACTTCCATGCCAAACGACAAGCGATCATTGCGGGAGATACAAGAGGAGGAGCAAGCACGCCAACAGGAAGCTGAATTTTTGAAGTGGTGGGCAGCTGAAGAAGAGAGAGTCCAACTTGAAACGTTGCAGCAAGAGCAACTTCTCTTGCAAGGCAGCAGCTCTCGCCCGAGCAATAAGAGCAGAGACAACAAACCGAGGTCTCGCAAAGCCAAGGCTGAGGGACAACCCGATCATCCATCCAGTTCCCCCCGACGACGCGAGCCGCAGAGTAACTGCAAACCACGTCGCGGAGAGGATTCCAATAAATAGTGTGGTCTGTGAGCATATTGCACTATGAACTCAATGGAGAGCTATGCTATGGCTACATAATAGAGTAGGGATTGTTGAGTAGTGCTACGTAGTAATCACATCAATCAGTGGCTCGATTCAACCTTAGAGTCTGCAGCGTGGTTGTCTTGAATTACTAGACCATCTGCATCTTCTGTTACAGTGATGTGAACAATGTCTCCGTCCCTGACAGCGATTGCATGTAAAGTTCTGTTTCCATAGCGACGAGGGACAAGACGTACCGTATTGTTCCTTTGAGAAGCTTCTGTGCAAGAGGGAAGAGTACGTCCGTTCGAACTACACGAGCAATCGCGCGTGCGCCATAGATTTCTGAGTAACCCTTCTTGAGCAGCCAGTCTTCTGTGGCTTCGTCAACGTCAAGAGTTATGTGCCGGTCCTTCAATCTTTCGGCAACGTCATTCAACCGCAAAGAAACAATATCCAGGATGGCATTGCGCGAAAGTTTGTTGAAGATCAACATGGAATCGAGACGGTTCAGAAGCTCAGGGGGGAAATATTCCGATGTTCGCTCCATGACAAGTTGTTTGGCTTCTTCAGTAACCAATCCGTTTTCTTCACAAGAGGAACTATGAGCCAGGATGTTACTGCCGAGATTGCTTGTCAAGCAGATAATCGTATTCTACAGCACATGAGCGACGATCAATATAAGAGCGTGCACCACTTACCTTGAAGTCAACTTTGCGACCTTGGCTATCAGTGAGACTGCCCTCATCAAGGATTTGGAGGAGGATCATCGCAACATCCTATGCAACAGTGGTAAGGACAAAGCGCGCTATCGGTCGTCAGTACAAACCTTATGAGCTTTCTCAAGCTCATCCAACAGGATAACAGCTGTCCAGATAGTCAGTGGTGTAAACAGACCTCCCTCGAGTTAAATTACCGTAGGGCTTTCTCCGGACCGCTTCAGTCAATTGCCCTTGCATTTACTTCAATAATAGAACGTGTCATGATTGAAACCTCTCACCG
The DNA here is from genome assembly GCA_014904945.1 of Gyrodon lividus. Lineage (NCBI taxonomy): Eukaryota > Fungi > Basidiomycota > Agaricomycetes > Boletales > Gyrodontaceae > Gyrodon > Gyrodon lividus. The sequence goes on from MU127427.1 coordinate 1,196,662, forward strand.
CCTTCCTCAAATCCTACATATCCAGGAGCGGCTCCTATGAGGCGTGATATGGTGTGTCGATCATGATACTATGAATCAAAGACATGTTTAGAAGCTAGCTAGCTTCAGAGACATACCCGCTTACCTCAGACATATTGATGTTAATTCTTCAACGAAGTCGGATCAACAGCATTTCCTGTTAACTAAAGGCGGACGCACAATCCTCGTTGCTCATCATTAAACAAGAACGCTGCAAGAGCTTTTGAAAGCTCCGTCTAAGTACTTGGTCAGGACTTGTTGGCACGTGGATGCAGATGAAAAAAAACTAAACCTTGCCGACACCCGTGGGCCCAAGGAATAAGAAAGACGCGACCGGTCGGTTTGGCGCTTGCAGGCCAGCCCGTGACATCCGAACAGAATCGCTGATGGCTGAGACAACATGATCTTGTCCAACCACGCGCCGCCTAAGTGCATCTTCCATCTGAAGCATATGAGAGTCGTTTTCATGTGACGAAATTTCTGAAAACTTACATGGACCAACTTTTCACGTTCGCCTCTGAGTAAATTCTGAACAGGGATGCCAGTGGCCTTGGCAACCACCCTTGCTATGTCGTTGCTGGTAACTCGGTCGTGCAACATTGCAAGGGGGCCCTCCTCGGTATCGTCTTTAATTTTATCGTCCTTGGGAAGTTGACGTTGTAGATCTGGAATAATACCAAAACGGAGCTGAGAGGCCCTTTCATACCGTCCTTGGCGCTGCGCGACCTCAAGCTCGTGCTTCGCTTCTTCCAGGTGCTTCTTCAGATCCTTGATTCGATCGAGCCTAGCTCGTTCTGAATCCGGGGAAAATCAGAAAGAGAGCAGCCAATGATGTTTTTCGCAACACCACACACCGTTTTGCCATATCGCAGTCAGCTGTTGTGCCTCTTCTTTCTTCCGCCGGAGGTCGTTTTCAAGCTTAGCTCTCCGTTGAACGCTGAAGACGTCAGTTTCGCTCTTGAGACTTTCCAGTTCGATCTGCAGCGTCATTACTTCACGATCAAGAGCGTCAAGTTCGTCGGGCTTGGACTCCTGAGCGAGGCGCAGGGATGATGCAGCTTCGTCGACGAGGTCAATCGCTTTGTCCGGAAGGTACCGATCTGATATGTACCGTGCCCCATACACCGCAGCTAAATGGAGCGAGTTATAAGAAGCGTAAATCAACTGACAGGGTGGAACCAACCAGTCACCAACGTGTTATCGGCAATTTCGACACCATGATGGACCTCGTATTTAGGCTTTAGGCCTCGAAGAATTGAAATAGTGGCCTGTATAGTTGGTTCCTGAATCTGCACAGGTTGAAAGCGTCGTTCGAGAGCCGCATCCTTTGAGATGGTTTTTCTGTATTCATCAGCTATATATGGAATGCTTAGCGAATGATGCAAGATGTCGTGGTGCATGGTACTCACGTGTTGTGGCCCCAACGAGCTGCAAACCACGTGCAAGGGCAGGTTTAATAATTTGACCTGCGTCTATGCTTCCCTCTGCCTTCCCGAGATTGAATAATGTATCTGAGAGCAAGGCGTATCCCTTAAGTATGTGCTTACAACGTATATATGGACTAGTTACTCACGGACTTCGTCAATGAAGCAGATAATGTCCCCGGCCTGGATTTATGCGTGACGAACTTCTCAGAGATGGATGAAAAAATTCTAACCTCATTTTCTATATCTCGTAGAAGTGCCTTGAACTTTTCCTCGAACTGCCCGCGAATACCCGACCCAGCCATAATAGCCGAAAGATCCAACGACAAGACCCTCTTATCCTGAAGGGACTTTAAACCAGAGTCAGTACAGCAGGCATCAGGAGACGAGATATGTATGGTTGACCTCCGGTACTTCATTGGCTACAATTCGACTTGCAAGGCCTTCGAGAATCGCTGTCTTGCCGACACCAGGGGGCCCAATAAGCTAAGGAGGGGTTGTTGTCGTCAGAATACGGCCTGCTTGAAACTAGAAGTGCGCATACAACCGGGTTCGACTTCGTTCTCCTGGAGAGAACTTCAACAATCAGACAAGGAGATGTGGGGACGAAACTTCGGAGCGCTCACTCTGAATAGTCCTACGGATTTCTGCGCACATATTAGTGAGAATATGTATGATATGAGAAAGCCAGTACTTACCATCGTCTCGCCCAATAGTGGGATCGAGCTTTCCATTTCGTGCCATTTCCGTCAGGTCAACGCTCTGAGAAGTATATAAACTATCCAAGGAAACGTGTGTAGGCTGTCCAATCCGGACTCACGTATTCCTTCAAAGCGTCTCCTTTCTCGCGTGGCTGTTGGAACATAAAGTTGGGGAACCCTGTTCCACCCACACCACCAGGAGGCTGAGAGGCGTAACTTCGTGTACTTAGAGGTCCCAAAGTATGCCCAATGCAGGGTGAAGTCTGGCTGAAGGCAGTATGGCTTGCGAGAGTAACGACAGTGCGGCCATTGCGTAACCTGAGCGGAACCCGTGAAATCGAGGATTTCAGAAGCAGTGTGCTGGTTGCTGCGAGTGACATCCAAGATAATGAGGACTTGGAGGATGCAAAGCCTGGGATTGAAAATAAGAATACCAATCTTGACACCGTGTATATCTATACCGATGTTCAATGGCTGAGAGAGAGAGGAGAACCGTGCGATCAACAGAGACAAGGACGCCAGACGAAGTGTTTTGGTGTTTGAGCAAAAACCCTCAGGGTTTTCCGACTCAAAGCGCAGCCTGAACCTGGTGGATCAAGATGAGTTGCTTGGGTGGGTGTGCCCAAGCAAGTCAGCCAAGCGAGACAATCAAGTGTCAAGCTCAGCGCAACCAACAAATATGCCTGGATGTAGCCGGAATTTATGTCCGGGCCTGATGGAGGGATGGTGGGCGGGTGCGAAAAGAAATGTGAGCACTTGTCAGTTCTCAGTCGATCGCGAGCTTGCGAGTCACTGTGGAAACGACTCTTTACACCTGTACCCGGTTATTGTCCAAATGGAGGACCTCACTGTACCTGAACTGGATAAGGACGAATCCCCCTAACTCATCCCCTTATGTAACAACTAGTTTTAGCCCGTTGCGGCTTTGCCACAGGTTTATTCAAGCTAGCTGCTCCCTTTTTGATAATATATTTGATCTATAAGTATAGGATGAGTTTGGAATCCCCCTGTTTGATGATATATTATCATCTATAGACTCATCTGGGAATTAAAAATTAAAAGTCAAAACCAAAATTGAATCTGGAAAACACCCTAGAGTTGTTCATAATATATATAGTAACAACTCTAAGAAGGAACAAAAAGAATTGGTGGTTGGGAAGAATTGATAAAGCCGATATACAAATTGGGGGGGAGGAGGGGATGATTTCAGCCATAGTGATTCCAATAAATTC
>MU127428.1:8532-44889 GCA_014904945.1 Gyrodon lividus
TAGGATTGTCTTCTGACCCTCTGCTCTGAAATCTAGGAACAGAACTCGTACAGGGGTGCAGCACATAAGCTGAAGCCAAAGTTCCTTACCCCTCCAACCCCCCTCAGGGATTCCTGACTAACCCCACCATTCCGCGCGCTCCAGACTATCTGGGAATTCCGGGATTGAACTCGGACTTGACAGTATATTCCAACTCAAACCTCTACAAGTTTGCTAACATCACCTCTTTACCGCATGTCTAGAACTATCCAGACTCGTGCCCAAACACACAGTATGCAAAGCATCGATGCAGCTCAGTTGGAGGCAGCCTGAGAAGACACCCTGCACTCCCTGATGACCTCGTGTTGAGGCCCCAACGTTGCCAAACAATTCCGAAGCTTCCCCGCTCGTCGTACATCAACCTCCGTCTCAAATCATCTCCAGACCAACTTCGGCCCCCACAACCCTGTCGGTGATGCTAAACACCAACTTGACCACCTATCCATAAAAGACTCTCAGCATATCAACAAATACGTGGTAGAATTCAATTGCCTAGCCTCCCAGGTCTGGGGTTATGGTGAGGGAGCCCTCCGACATCACTTCTACAATGGACTTCCAGATCACATCAAAGACGAGCTTTCCCGCATTGGAAAACCGCACTCTCTAGGAGAACTCCGGACTCTCTCCCAGACTATTGACAGGAGATATTGGGAATGCAAGTCCAAAGTTGCTTGCCAGATCTGACCCTCCAGAAACCAGTCCTCTACATCCAAAAGTACTCCCACCACCTCATCTCTGAAACCCACCACTTCGTCCAACACTTCCGTGTCCTTGTCGGCAAAGTCCTCCGCCTCTACCCCGAAACCCGCATCCGACCTCTCCAGCAAACTTGGGAAGGATGGATGCCTCACCTCCGAGGAACACAAACACCGCTTTGACCTTAAGCTGTGCATATTTTGCAGAGCCGCCGGACACATGGCTAAGAATTGCCAGAAGTCCACTTCCCGCGCATCCAAAGCCCACACAGCGAAAACCTCTCCCACTCCAGAAGCCAAACCAGAGGCCGCTTCCCCTGAGGCAAAAAATTAGGGTGCAGCCTTCCGGACTCCACACAGGAAGGAGGCCGTGTTGAATCCCACCGTGCACCTACAGAGACCTGTCTCAACGTGTCCGCTCTTTATGATCCCAAGGCCCTTATGCTTCTTGTTTCTTTTCCTGACTTTTCCAAAATTTCTGCTTTTCCCACTTTGTTAGATTGTGGTTCTACTGATTGTTTCATTGATACTTTCATTGACAAGCATCATTTTCCGACATATTCTGTGCCTCCTATTTCATTGAAACTTTTTGATGGTACTTCCAATTCTACGATTACCCATGCTGTTGACCTTTCCGTTCGTTTCCCTTCTGGCTTTGTCACCTCCAATACATTTTATGTTACTCCATTGGATTCATCTTGTTCCCTTGTTCTAGGACACAACTGGCTCACCCGCTACAATCCATCGATTGACTGGGTACTGGGCAGTATTACTTTCCAAACTCCAGCTCAAGACTTGCCAATGCCCCCAACGTCACCCCCGGAGATTCTGGACTCCGTTCCCCTATCTCACTCCAACACTCCCAACAAGCCACCTCACAAAGCTCCTCGCATCTCATTTGTCAATGCTGCCGCCTTTGTGTGTGCATGCAAACTCAATGGCTCAGAGCAGTTCAGCATTCACCTCTGTCCCCAAGACTCCAAACTCCGTTCTGTATCCTGTGACTCCTGAAAAAATCAATCTTTCCTCCATCCCTCCGGACTATCACAATTTTCCCGATGTCTTCAGTAAGTGCAAGGCTGACACCCTCGCACCCCACAGGGAATTTGATCTCAAGATTGACTTAGAGGAAGGTGCTTCCCCTCCTCTCGGGACTGTTTACCCAGTTTCCGCTACAGAACTCAAGTCCCTCTGGGAATTCATAGACAAACACCTCAACTACGGCTTCATCTGCCAGTCCAAATCCACCCATGGTGCTCCCGTCCTCTTTGTCTGCAAGAAGGATAGATCCCTACGCCTCTGTGTTGATTTCCGAGGACTCAACAAAATCACAAAAAAAGACCGCTATCCCCTACCCCTGATCTCCAACCTCCTCGGTTCCCCTAGCTGTGCCAAGGTATACACCAAAATTGACCTCCACCATGCATACCACCTTGTCCGCATCACTCCCGGGGATGAATGGAAAACCGCCTTCCGGACTCGCTATGGCTCGTACAAGTCGCTGGTGATGCCCTTCAGGCTCACCAACACCCCTGCAGCCTTTCAGCGCTTCGTCAATAGCATCTTTGCAGATGTCCTAGATGTCTGCGTTGTGGTCTATCTTGACGACATCCTCATTTATTCCAACAACATGGCTTCTCACAAAGAACATGTCTGGGAAGTCCTCCGGCATCTCCGGAAACATGGACTTTGCGCCAAACCGGACAAATGTGAGTGGCACTCAGACTCCGTCAAATACCTGGGCTACCGTCTCTCCCCCTAGGGATTGACTATGTCCCCGGAGAAAGTCCAGGCGGTCAGAGATTAGCCCGAGCCCCAGAAAGTCAAGGACATTCAGTCCTTCCTCAGCTTTGCCAACTTCTATCGTCACTTTATCGTCAACTACTTCAATATCATTGTCCCGCTCACCCGACTCACTTGGAAACACGCCCCCTAGAACTTTGACAATTCCTGCCGCTCCGCCTTCACACAACTCAAAGACGCCTTCACCCAAGCCCCTATCCTTACTCACTGAATTCCGAACTGTCCTATCATGGTTGAAACCGACGCTTTGGACTATGCTATTGCGGGAATCCTCTCGATCTGGTGCCCAGACGAGGAATTCTGCCCCATTGTGTTCTACTCCCACACCCTGACAGCCCCAGAACTCAACTACAACACTCATGATAAGGAACTCCTTGCTATCCACAAAGTTTTCCGGCATTGGCATCATTACCTTGAAGGTTCCAGCACCCTATCGACATCGTTACCGATAACAAAAATCTGGAATATTTCTCCACCTCCAAAGTTCTGACCCGCCAGCAAGCCCGCTGGTCAGAATTCCTGTCCCAGTTCAACTTTGTCATCCGCTTCTGCCCCGGACGCTTAGGAGCTAAGCCAGACTCCCTCACTAGACGCTGAGATGTCTACCCAAAAGAGGGGGATAAGGACTATGCTCGTGTCAATCCCCATAACCTCCACCCAGTGTTCACTCAGGAACAGCGCACCTCGTCCCTACAAGCCACTATCCTACTTGCTCCAGTCCTCCGGGCCTTGTCCCTGCTTGACATTAAAGACATTCACAAGGACATCCTAGATTCCCTGTCCTCCAACCCCGTAGCTTCCCCCCACCTTGTGGACTCATCGGACTCCCGGTGGGCTGTCAGCCCTGACGGGTTCCTGACACTCAACAATCACATCTTTGTCCTGGAAGCTAAGAACCTTTGTCTTTGCATCCTCCGATACAAGCACGACCACCCTCTGTCCAGACATTTCGGGCAAAACAGGACTTTAGAGCTTGTCCACCAGGAATACACTTGGCCAGGACTCCGCACCTTTGTCAAAAACTATGTCAGTTCCTGCACCTCCTGCACCTGAGCTAAAACTCCTAGACACCGCCCCTACAGAATGCCTCCCAATCCCCAAAAAGCCCTGGAACACCATTTCCATGGACTTCATCAAACAACTTCCCTCTTCCGGCAGATATACCACAATCCTTGTAGTCATTGACTGCCTTTCCAAGGAATCTATATTCATTCCCACTCACGACACTATCAACTCTCCGAGCCTTGCAAAATTATTCCTGCTCCATGTGTTTTCCAAGCATGGAGTTCCCTCCCACATCACCTCCGACCAGGGTTCCAAGTTCGTCTCCCACTTCTTCCGTTCCCTCAGGAAAGCCCTCGACATCCGACTTCACTTCACTTCGGGATACCATCCCAAAGGCGCCGGGCAAACGGAACGGGCAAACCAAACCCTCAAGCAGTACCTCCGAATCTACTGCAACTACCAACAGGACAATTGGTCGGAACTCCCACCCCTTGCGGAATTCACCTACAATAATGCCCCTAGCGCTACCACAGGAGTATCCCCATTCTTTGCTAATAAAGGCTACCATCCCAACATCTCGGTCTACCCTGAAAGGGACCTGACCTCCTCCCGTGCCCATGAATATGCAGTTGACCTACAGGAACTCCATGGATTCCTACGCACGGAAATGGCCCGCACTCAACAACACTACCAAGGACCCACGGATTCCCAACGACTCCCCGCACCGGACTTCTGGATCGGAGACCAAGTGTTTGTCAAGGTGACGTACTTCCGCTCCACTCGCCCTTCCAAGAAACTCTCGGAAAAGAACCTCAGCCCCTATTCCATCATCGCCCAAGCCGGACCCCTGTCCTTCACTCTCCAACTCCCGGACTCCATGCGCTGTCCATCCCATCTTCCATGTCTCTCAGTTGGAACCCGCAACTCCGAACATCATCCCAAATTGGGTCCAACCCCCACCTCCCCCAGTCAAAGTCAACAGAGAACCTGAATACAAAATCTCCGAAATCCTAGACTCCAAAATTGACCGGCAACGCAGGAATTGCCAACTCCTGTACCTGGTAAAATGGGCAGGCTACAAAGGGACTGATGAAGAAACTTCCTGGATCCTTGCGACCAAGCTTGCTCACACATCAGAACTCGTCTCGGACTTTCACTCTGCATATCCTAGAAAGTCCAGACCCCTTAATTCGCTCGGATGAGGGCAGAAATGTATTTTTCGATTCATCAAAACAAAACTAACTCTATGGTACATGAGGAGACCAAAGAAAATGATCTATACTACTTCCCCATCACCATCCTCATCACCCCCCTCCTCACCCTCATCCTTTTCCTCATCCCCATCCTCCCCATCTGTCCCCTGACCTCCCTGACCATCCTCCCTCTCCTTTCCTTTCCACTCCAACGCCCCCCCAGCTTCCTCCAGACTCCATGAACCGGGATCCCTGTGCCACCAGGAAGGCCGCCAAGCTGTCCGAGAGCACCTGTCAGATTCCCAACAGCTGTGCCACAACAGCCCCCTGGTAGGCCTCGTACAACTCCATCAGGGCCCCAAGCGTGTCCTGTTGCTCTTCATCCTCATTGCCCTCCCCTGCACTCTCCTCCCAGGCCTCCAGACTCTTCTGTCTCCACCTTTTCCAGTCCTTCCCCCTGTGTGGCAACGCCACTTCTATGGCTGCCCTCTTCCCCACTGCTCCGGCCTCCTGGGACAACAAGTGCGCCTGCGCGCACCTCGCACCCGTTCGCGACCACCCGGTCTTTGGGCCCGAACACAGGACCCCCACCCTCACACAGGCCGCACAGGGAGTATTGGCCCCGGGGAGCCAACCCCCAGGCCTTCCCACACTCACTTGTGATGGCCCTGTCTCAGACCCCTTCAATGAGCTGCTCGCCCCGTGCCTCTGTGACTCCTGCGACCCCTGCCGCAATCTCTCGGCTGCTGCCCTCACGACCTCTGCCTCTGCCTTCCTCCTCCTCTCGTCCTCCTCCACTTTTCTCCGCGCTTCCTCCTCGAGTTTCTGCCTTGCCTCTTTGCACTTTTCCACCTCCTGCTGGGCCTTCTTCTCCTTGGCCTCCTGGATCCTCCAGGCGGATTCCCACACGCGTTCCTCCTCTTCTTGCTGGAGACAGGCGATTTTGTCATCAGATTGCAAGTGAGTCGACATGATGGATGATGGAACTAAACAACAGGCAGTCAATGGTCGTAAGGTACCTCAGATCAATCCCCGATTTTCAAACTCCGCCATACTTCTATTTCCTATCACGGACTCCTATCCAGGCACTCAAGGGTTTGTGCCTAAGAGGGGGATACTGTCACATCCCGAAACTTTCCTAACCCATCCAGCCCAATTCCGACCTCCTATGATCAAATCCCAAATCCCAAGCCTCAGACTTTACCTTAGAAGATTTCTCTTTCATCAGACATTTCGAACCCCATATTTCCCATCCTGGACTTCCGCATTCCTGTCCTGGACTTTTGCATTTCCATCCCAGACTTTTCGTATTCCTATCTCAGCTATCTCTTGACATATGTCACTTTCCTTTAACATCTCTTGACATCTACAGTTCCTATTGATAATTCCCTTCCCCCTTGCTTCACAATTATTGCGCCATTGCCCTCAGTCACTATTCCACCATTCTGATGCCATTCCAATTCATTCCTTACTTTCTTCCAAAAACCTGAAACTCCGATTCATCCAACATACTTTAACATTTATATCTTCCGGACTCTTCAGTATATAAACCCGCTTGTACTCTCTGATATTTCCTTAGTTCAAATATCAACAAAATCCCATTCTCTCCTGCTCTGCTTCACTCTGAAACCCCTTCAGTCCTTAAGTTGACCTTAGGATTGTCTTCTGACCCTCTGCTCTGAAATCTAGGAACAGAACTCATACAGGGGTGCAGCACATAAGCTGAAGCCAAAGTTCCTTACCCCTCCGACCCCCCTCAGGGATTCCTGACCAACCCTGCCATTCCACACACTCTGGACTATCCGGGAATTCCAGGATTGAATCTGGACTTGACATCACCCCACATTACAATGGCCAAAGGACATGTATATGTACAGACAACTGAAACTACCAACAAGGTATAGTGTCAACATTGTAATGAATCATATACCCTTCAGGGCATAAAATCAAACGAAGCCAGCTGTGTACAGAAACATGAGAACAAAGGCATAACAAGGAGTTTGCAGAACTTGCAGTGAGAGTAATGGCAGTCCACAAAAAGGTATGTGTCCTGCATCTCAATCAATTGACAATTGAATCATATTGTTACTATTATTCACCTGGACAGAACAATGGAAAGAAAAATGGCGTCAACACAAAGAGGCCCTCACTATTGCTGCAAGCATTGTGCAGCTTGATGATCCTGATAACAGCAGTACTGATCCAGGGCCAGGTTCCAGATTCAAGGGAGCTGAGTATGATGTTCATGGCAGTGATTTGATAAGCATTAGTGGAGAATCTTGGCAATGTAGGTCTTGATTCATACTAGTTGTGACTTCACTAGACTAAACAATGTCAAGGATCAAGTTCTGACACAAGCATGGCCAGTGATCGGGCACCTCTCCCCTTGGTAGTTTCTCTCAGTCCGGCCCAGTGGTGCCTGAAGCAGCACCTGAAACACTCCACAACTCCTTTAAGACTGAGTACCACCCCAAGAGTGGTTGCCCACCTGTTATTAATTTGTTCTCCACTTATGGACAGACTTCAGCAATGACACCACCCATCATTGACCCACATCCTTGGCAGCCTTTTCTCTCTTGCATGGACTTTGAGTTTGCAGAGCTTGCCCATGATGCTGCTGTCAGCAAGGATCAAATTGACCAGTTCTTTCAACTGGTCCAGAAGATCACCCACAGTCCCTTAATGTTCTCATTCAAATCTCACGCTGATGTAGCCAAAGCCTGGGAACATGCATGTATGCAGATGACACCAGTGAGTTGCACCTTCAATCTTCTTTCATTTGATAAGTTTGATCATTCAGGCAGTTTGAGCACCATGCTGTTGGTGTAAACTATAAAAAACAAGAACTCAAGTTCAATATGTACACCCAACCATTGTGGGACTCGGCAATGGACTTGCTCCCCACTTTGTTTGGGATGCACAATGTTTGTATAAACATAATGGAGAGCATTTTGAACATTTTATACATGAACCTTGGACTGCAAATTGCTGGTGGAACCTTCAAGTATGCACTTTGTATTACTGTGTTGTCTCATATTTAATCCTTAATTAGTTGACATTGCCAAGAGAGAACAGCACTCCTTTTGCATTGATATTATATGCGGACAAAACACACATCCTCGTCAGGAGGGGTCAAAGGCTACCCAGTTATTGCACACTGTGCCAATTTTCCCATATGAATATGAAACAGCAATGGGATTGGTGGTGGATGTGTTGTGGGGTGGTTTCCCATTGTAAGTCTTATTCCAACTGATTAGGATGCTAACTAATACTCCAGATAATATTATGTTACTTGTGGTGATTTCACACTCTGTGCATATTTTATTGTTTCTATTGTCTATACAGCACTGACATGCACTCCATTCACTTTCTAACCTATCTCACTTCATTCTACCCTTCAAACTATCCTAGCTACCAATTCACTTGGTTGTCTTAGCTTCATTCCATTGCTCTACACAAGTAGATCAATGACTTGTACACTTTACTGTAGTGTTTGCCTTTGTTTACATTAGGTCGCACTTAGCCCTCAGAGTCCACTGTACTGAGTCTTTGGTTACTCACTGTGGACTCCAGGTCCTGTATACCTCTTCTACCTACTTCAATACATTGGTTACTCACTGTGGACTCCAGTCCCAAGCTTATTGCAGCTCCTTGAGTCAATCCAAACAGTGCATTAGCACCCTCCCAAGCTTCTGGCTCGAACATATTATAGGTGCCTGAAGATTCAGCAGAGGTTGGGAAGCTAGCATTTGTAAATTTGAAGTGTGTTGTCTGGCATGCATCACTATTCAAGCTACTGGAAACAATATCTATGCTATTGAGAACAGGATTCTCACACAAGTGCTATGTGTCACATCCCAAAACTTTCCCAACCCATCTGACACAATTCTGGCCCCTTATGATCAAATCCCAAACCCTGAGCCCCGGACTCTACCTTAGAAGATTTCTCCTTCATCTGATATTCTAAATCCCCTATTTCCCATCCTGGACTTTCGCATTCCCGTCCTGGACTTTTGTATTCCTATCTCAGCTATCTCTTGACATATGTTCCTTTCCTTTGACATTCCTTGACATTCACAGTTCCAATTAGTAATTCTCCTCCCCCCTGCTTCACAATTATTGCACCATCATCCCCAGTTATTATTCCATCATTCTGATGCCATTCCGATTCATCCTCTTATTTTGTTCTGGAAACCCGAAACCCCGATTCGTCTGATATACTTTAACAGTTTTATATCTTCCGGACTCTTCAGCATATAAACCCAACTTTACTCTGTAATATTTCCTTAGTTCAAATACCAACTAAATCCTGTTCTATCCTCTGAAGTCTTACTTCACTCTGAAAACCTCTCTCAGTCCTTAAGCTGATCTTAGGATTGTCCTCCAAAACTTCTGCCTTGAAATTAAGGGACAGAACTCATACAGGGGTGCAGCACATAAGCTGAAGCCAAAGTCCCTTGCCCCTCCGACCCCCCCTCAGGGATTCCCAACCAACTTTGCCCTTCTGTGCACTCCAGACTATCTGGGAATTCCGGGATTGAACCTGGACTTGACACTATGACAACATTACGTGTTGGCTATTCCCCCCTATTCTCATACTTTCTGCAGATTATGAAGAGCAGTGCGTCTTTTCTTCACTTACTACATCTTATGTAATATTGTGAAAATTTGACAGATGTGTGATGGTACTGATAAGAGGTCTCAACTCATATTGTCCATGTCCAATCTGTCTGGTTCCTCATGATTGTCCCTACAACCACTCACAAACTTGGCCTGTCCAGACAGTTGAGGACACCAAAGCACACATTATACTGTGGTACAAGAACTGCAGCGCTGGAGAGGAGTGCCTCAAGGAACAAGGCTTGCAACCTGTTGATGTACATAGTTACACCATCCAAGTCATATTGTTGTCTCAACGAGCTAACTGTTGGACACCCAGAATTGCTTCTGGATTGTCAGTAACTCCAGCCCTTATGAGATCCTTACCTTTGATCCTCTGCATGTCAATGACATTGGATTCTGGGGTGACCACCTATTTGGTCAAATCAAACAACGGTTAGATGCCTTAGGTCATGCATTTGAGAAAAAAGCTTGATGATCAGTGAGTTTCATTGTACTATACTGGTTTTTGCTACCTTACCTCAGTTATCCAGACACGCTGCCTTCCCCCATTGGTGGAACTTCAATCATTTCAATAAGGTTACAAATATTTCATTTAGTGATGGGAACAAACTCCTCAACATATCCAAGGTTTGCTCATTTACTATCAGTGCTTTGTTTGATCTTTCATGGTGCATTACTTCTGGTCAGCAAATCCTATATACAGCTCAGAATATCCTTACTTGCAAGAGGGACCCCATAGGATATGCACTGTTGGGGTGCATAGCCAGTTATTTATGATATCACATGTATATCCTACTCAATGTACACATGGAAAGCACACTTGCTGCCAGAGGAGCTGAGATTCATGTCTTTCGAAAAGGGCTAGAGGTATGTTGAACTGATTTGGTGATTCCCAGGCCTCGACTGCATCTGAAATCTTAACAGGCCTATATATTGCATTGACTAGAGGTGATGGGAAGAATTAAAACTTTCCCAAGGCACATTCTGTTAAGCATGCATTCTCTGACATTCGGGAAAAGGGAGCATTCAGAAACAGTAGTATGTGTCCAAACAAGGCACAGCATGGTCCAATCAGGCAGATGTTCTTGTGTCAGATGAACAAAAAAAAATGCTGAGCAGGTAAGGGAACTGAGACTGATGCCTTGCAGATTTTGCAGCTTGACCACAAGACTTATGTAGCCCAAATGATCTGTAGTCAGGTGAACTACCTTGATGAAGACTGGTGCAGGTGTATTCTTGACCAAGCAGCTCTTGATAACAATGACTCCGAAACCCTGGACACCAATGAGATTCAAAACTCAGAGCACCTCTATCTGGGTTCTTCTCATGTCCCTGCCACTTTTGCTGAGGTTGAGGCCACAGGTTCTTTGAACTGTGCTTTTCTGTCATATCCCATGCTGCACAAGTCAACTTTGCTTTGTCTACCTTCCACCTTATATCACATCTGCATTTCCACAAGTCTGCACCTCTGCATCTCCATTCCCATGTTACTGCTTCTCTGCTTCTCTTTAACTCTTTTGCCCCTGTGCCTTGTTCCTCATGCTTCACACTTTCGACAGATGTTTGATATGCATAATATCTCCACCTTCCGATACCTCCCATTCTGACTCCCTTTGACTCATTCTGACTTCTTTTGACACTTCCTGACATCTTCTGACACTTCTGACTCACATTCCACACAACTTCAGTACTCCGGTGTCACCTGTGTTTACTTGTCCCCATAGTATATAAACCCCTTTTGTATTTTGTATTCCACAGTTTGAATATTGACTTTGATTACTCCTCTGATCTGTCTGACTAAGTCCCCACTTGACCACTCGAAGCTAGTCTTCTTGCTGTTGCTCCAACATCAGTTGAACTCTGATCTGACTGATAAGACTTGGATAAGACTACGCGACACTGAGCAATCCTTGATCATGCAGTCAGCCAATCGGATGGCTGCGCTACCGCAAACGTAACATTCCGTCACATCGCTTGTTAAGCATTCATTTCGTCATTTTTCAGATGAAGGGGGAAATCAGCCAAGGGTGTCTGACGTCGGAGCCCGAGAACACGCCACCGAGTCCTTCATGCTACAGGCACGGTGGCTGACTCACCGGACTGCAGATGAGGACAGAATCCGAATCCAGAAGAGGTGCCCGAGCATTAAGGTCACCGAGAGAATACAACTTGACCTCTGCAGATATGTACGTCTCAGAGAAAACTACTTTCTGGACTGCACCCGCAACACACCCATGTACTGTGTCAACATCGAAGTCAACAAGGTCGTGTGGAAGTTCAAGCTCGCCAGCCCCAGACCGAAAAACCTGATCGCCAGAATAAGGTGCCCCTGCATAGAGTATCAGTAGGTGCACACCCTCATACGAACGTGTACCGCACCATCATGGGGTGGCTGGCTTGAGTTTTGCGGATCGTGATACCTCTCGTTTCTTCCGCAAGGCAGCTAGCCTATTTTTCATCACGATGACTTTCATATCTGCCTCCTCCTGTGCATGCTCCTCGTCCATGAGGCGGTCCATAATCAATTCTCGTTCCTCTTGTTCTTTCCGCCGCCTCTCACCCTCTTCATCTAATTTGGCCTTGGGTTCGGCCCGTGCTTCGTCTGCAGGGGCAGGCAAACCCTTGTGCACATCCAAAACGAGCTCAGACCCTGCAAAAACTGTGGCACGGTCATAGGTCTCACGATCGTCAGGAGCGTTGATGACAGTTTGCTGGAATTGGATGAACTCTTGATCAAGGGTGGAATCTGTCGTGCAATGCGGTTTGACCAATGTCGTATCCATCCCATCACCGTCAAAGTCAAAGTCATTAAAAGGTGGTGGCGGACCCTGGGATGGGTCAGAGAAGAAATCTGAGGGGAAGTCTGATGCTGGGGACGGAGCTGCTGGCCCGGTTTTGGGCTTCTTGATAGCGGTCCCTGCGTTCATATTATCTTCATCTGCCTTTCGCTTGAGCCATCTAGCCACTTCTTCCAGCTCTTGCTGCTTGCTTAACCTTTCCTCCTCCCTGAGACGGGCCACGTTTGTGCGATGCGCCTTGCTGCCCAAATGACCTTCCCAGGCAGTTGCATGTTTGATAGTCGTCTCGCCGCAGACAATGCACCGAAGCTGTCCACTAGATGTATAAGATGCCAAAGGGTGATGAATGCGTGCCTCTTGTCGTTTTGCTTTGAGCAATGCCCTGACGTTGGACATGTTGACGGACTTTGGATGCCAAATTGGAAGTTCGAAAGGCACTATAATAAGTAATCTCCCGCATGATGAAACTATTTCGCAGCCGCATGCTCCACATGTCGAAATTGCAATTTTTGTTTGGTGTGAGCGAGCTAAGATCCACACCAGAACTGCTTTACGTTGCTAATATAAATGGAGCTCTATTCTTTTCAAAGTATCTGTGCTGGTTCCACCTGCTTATTACTCAGGACGACAAGCCGTACAACCTCTTCACGCACTCAATCATTGCTTTGTCGCCCGTATTCTGCATGGGAAGGGTCAGAATTGGCTAACTGAAATAATGACACCACCGTACTTTGGTTGGGTCGTCACTGATCTTGACGCATTCTTTCTCATCAACCTGGGCGAGCTTGATGACCATATTAAGAGCTCTGCTCTTTTCTGTATACCTGCTGCTCTTTGTCTTGAAGTCGTTGGTAAGGAAAGTCCCAATGCCAAATGAGCCTAAGCGGTGAGATGAATCGAATCACTCGCACTAACATTGGCCCAGCTCAGCACTCACATTTAAAGCCAATTTCATCGCACTGCTTCTTCAGCTTAAGTGCCTTTTCTAGAGTCAAGGCATCGGAATAGATGATGTTCTTCGTCCGGATGTCAACCCCTATACTGTCATACATGGCCTTTGCTGCCGGTGCGAACTCTAGCGGGTCGCCTGAGTCTTGCCTAAGACCTGCCCACTTTCGGGCACGATCTGGGTCCTTTGCCAAATCCTGCTCCAACTTAGATTTGAATACCAACTTGAAGATGATAGACATACTTGAAAAAATACTTTGGTCGAGAAAGTATCGGTTAGCGCGACGAGAAAGCTGTCGGGGTAGGTTTTCTGCCAAAGTTCCAAAGCCTTGGCATTTGCGCCCTCATAACCCTTCAATGCAGCTATCTGGGTAATGAATCGGCCCGATTCCCTCAACACAACATTATGCGGTACCTACCCCCATGAACCATTCGCTGTCAGGAGGATAAGCGAGCTAGATCACTAAAAAGTTAGATAGCATACTGCGCGATCGTCCCCACAGGATCGATGTTATATTTCTTGGAAAAATAAACCTTGGAAATTGGAGGAATCAGTTTATGACAGTATACAAAAATTATTCTAACATTACTCGTCCCGACAAAATTTCCCTGCCCACGGAGTTTCTCGGACTCCTCTTTCATGGTAGCAACGACCAAGTCCTGGATGTAGAATGACCGTCTCCGCCGGGTCCCGAATTCACTGAAGGTACATCCTGCTCGCAACATCGTCCGTGCCTTTTGGGACGCGTTTTCTGGGGGACAAGTAGCACGCATGCATCAGAAAGAGAGAATAAATCGAATACTAACCTTTCTGACCTTCATAACTCCAGTCAGTCGCACCAATGCGAAAGTAGAGCTCGCTCAGGCAAGCCATCATGGGCACTTCCCAGAGTATAGTCTCCACCCACAGACCCTTGGCTTCTATCTCAACATTCCCGCACTCTCCATCCTCTGAGATTGGTACAAACTTGAAGGATACCTGATCGGGGTTGAACTGGAATGCCGCAAGGTAGTCTAGATACTCTTTTGTGAAGTACGGGCAAGTTTTCTCTAACCAGTCCCTCTCATCCAATGTCAAACTCAGGTCACGAAAGCCTGAGGCACAGGATGACAAACATAGCCAATTGAAGGCAGAGTGAAACTTACGCTCGATAGACTTTTGAAACACGTAAACGCAGTTACGGGGGAAGAATATGTTATGATCGCGGTGGGTGAATCTGTACAGTGCTCGTGTCTCTGGGAAGTGCCGCCTGACAGCCTGCTGCATCATTAACTGCATTCATAGGTGTCATCAGGACGGTGCTAAAAATCTGAAGGGACACTTACCTTGTACAAGTCAGTATCTAGGATGGACTGGGGGGTGTATGCCAGTGATTCACCATCTTCCTTCATCATAGTCATAGTCGTTGGGGCGGGAACGGTGTCGATAATTTCAAACTCCAGACTAGGGTGGGACAGGTCAAGAAAGTTCAGTAAGGCGCTCGTTCCCTCGAAGTCTGAATCATGTCTCTGATAATCGTCGCGAGTACAAACAGGGTAGGGTTCGATGACTAAGCACCATGTATCTACTTACCACACTCGTTTCTGCAGTGACCAGCTTATCGATCGTCGACCGTCCCTCAGGCCTCACATCGCCCATTTATTCGACCCGCTAACTACACCTCAGGATGGGAAAACGAAAGAGACTATCTAATCAACTCCATGAAACAAACTCCCTCCTACCCCAAGTCAGGTTTCCCCGTATCATGATGGCAGTCTCTCATGCATCTTATTGCCACTGGCTTACAGAAAAAACACTATCGTCAGCGAGCCCACGCAAATCCTTTCTCTGATCACGCTCTTAACTACCCTTCCTCTCCCAAAGCAATCGACTGGATTGAACACTACCCAACCTTCGCGGCATCCGGAAAAACGCCAGAGTTCGCAGACATTGGGTGCGGATTTGGTGGCCTGCTTATATCACTGGCCCCTCTCTTCCCAGACACTTTAATGCTTGGTGAGTTTCCCCCCGCTGCCTGACATATGTGTTAGGGCATCTCCAGTCTGGATGCTTACCAAAACAGGCATAGAAATCCGTGTTCAAGTCACTCAATACGTTCAAGACCGTATCGCTGCACTCCGCGCGACATCCGCTGCTCCTGCTGAATCACCGACGTCCTCATCTACTGCAACTCCATACCAAAATGTTTCTGTAGTTCGCGCTAACGCCATGAAATTCCTCCCCAATTTCTTTCCCAAGCACTCCCTGTCGGCTCTATTCTTTTTGTTCCCTGATCCTCACTTCAAAGCTCGCAAGCACAAGGCTCGCATCATCTCCCCTACGCTCCTTGCAGAATACGCATATGTGCTGCGGCCTGGCGGCATAGTTTACACGATCACTGACGTTCGTGATCTCCACGAGTGGATGAAGGCCCATCTTGATGCATTCCCATTATTCGAGAGCATTTCCGAAACTGAGCTCAGGCGACAAGGTTGCGGTCCGATCCTTGACGCAGTTTACAGCAGCACGGAGGAAGGCAAGAAGGTTGAGAGAAACGGTGGCGGGAAATGGCTTGCTTGTTTCAGACGCAAGGGAGTATCCAGGATGACGGGAACGTAGATGCATATAGGCAACTGCCACTACAATATGTCCATGTCAAGGTCTTTCGTGTAGTCGGTCTTGGCTCCGCTGCCTAATGTCGCAACGAGAGAACATGTCCGCCTTTGTAGTGCGGCTTTCATTTCATGATGCAGAATATTGCAAGCATCAATGGCCAGTCGGAAGATCTCTTCGAATCGGTCGACGTGTAACCTGGTTTCCGTTGTCACGAGAGTTACACGTCCCGTACGAGGCATCACAGCAACAGTGATGTGTGGCACGTCATTTTCTTCAAGTGTGTTGAGGTCTAATAATGAGGAAGTTGAATGTACCCCTCCGGTAACCGCGCATACGAAGTCAAACAGCGCTATACCAGCGGCTGCAAGAACCAAAGTGGTACCATTGAGACAAGCCGGGAGTAGCCCTCCATCTTGCTGGATGACTTGAATGAAGATGTCAATCTGCGATCGTGGGTAGAGATGCGTTTGAACAACGGGTTCGAAGGTCGACTTTATGGTCGAGGCAAGTTCCAGAAGTCGCCTGGTACGATAGGAATCAGCATTCAAGAAACAGCGCATAATATGAAAGAAATCAAGCCGATTGAACGTGCGCTTACTTGTCTCCTCTGGAGCGTTTCCTGCGTTCACCAGTGCTGAAGGCCGCAACGTTCACCTCGACGTTGATGTTGGCACGATCATGGATAGCCTGAGATCGCGTTTTTGCTTCGCGTGGCCCAAGCACAGAGACGAGAACCTGTGTTAGGCCGTGGTGGAAGGTGACAGATGCATCCGCAGGGCCTTGTAGAGAGAAGTCGATGTTGATTTCTCTGAGCTCATATTGTTTCCTTCCATCCGAGCGAAAACCATCGTCGTTGAGTATCTCCACTCTGGATGCCTGTAACTGTCTCTCAACATTGAATTTCGCTCGAGCATGGAGATCTTTTACCATCAGAAACTGGTGTGCGGTTAGAGAGAAAACCCGGCACAACAAGAAAACGTAACCAGACAAAAAAGACAAATAGACATCAAGTTGATGTCTATAGAGAAAGGTTTACAAACTGAAAGCAGGCAGGCCATACTGTCATTTTGATCCATCATATAGATGGTAATCAGCCAAAAAATCATATACATTGCCATCTCTAGCTATCCTCACAGTAATGATATATCATTACCCATGTAAGTACCTCGAAGTGGGCACTACTCCCAAAACATGTCCATTTTTGGATGTTGAGACAATGTCTTGGTACATCATATATGCATTAAAAACAACACTTCTGACCACTGACCTTGGCATATGATGGGCTGTACATGATCATGACCAATATGTAAGAAACAAACAAAAATGTATCTGTGTTTTTGATCGTCTGGACATATAACCTTGTAACTGTCAGTATTCAACCCTAAGTACCAGATGGTTCCAGCCTTCTGGCCTTGGAACCACTTAGTATCATTTGACCTGGAAAGTTCAAATGGTTCTAGCCAGAACCAACTGGCACCTTGGAACCACTCTGTTCTAAGACTGCGTGTGAGTTCTCATGCCCCTTCCAGAAGTGGAAGCACTGGAACTGTGGCTATATAACTCTTATGTTTGCCTAACCTTTTAACTTTCCATTTGCTGCATCTATTACTACACTTGTCATTTCTCCCTCAGGTTCATACCAGGTACAGTGACTCCATAAACTGTTTCAATGTTTGGCCTAAATGCAATGTGAAAAGCATATCCATATCACAAAAGACTGTGAGAATCTTGCTTAGCTCTAGTGATGCACACTGTAGTAGTCACTCAAGAGGAGGGTGATCCAAAGATGAAAAACACTGACACCAATTTTCGAGAGGCCAACCACCACCACCATCACATGTGATTTTTTACCATAGTTAGAACTTTTGTCATGCCAGGTTAGAAGCAAGTTAGAAGCACACAACAAGACTCCAGACACCAGTCTAAGGGATACAGCAGGTAGCAAATGAGAGCTTGATGTGAAGACATGAAGACATGAAAAACAATAGAATGTGCAATAAATGAGAGCATGATGGGAGGACATGAACACATCAAAAACACTGAATGAAAGCATGAATGATGTGAACAACATATTTGTGAGTGTAAACAATAAGATAGAAACAGCATGAAGAAATTACTTTATACGAGGGCATTTACTGCCCCAAGCCATGGCTGTAGCAAACACCACTGCATTGATACTCCTGCATTTTTCTCCAGCAGAGGTGGTTTCTGAGTTGTTTGTGGCTGGGATGACAAGTGTGACTTCTGATTGAATAGGGACACCTAATCTTGCTTCTTCAAGTGATGTCAAGAGAATGGCAGCCATGGCAGAGAAAGGAAGAGGGACACCAATGAGCTTTCCAGGACCATTAACACCTTGGATGGAACACAATACATGCTGCCCCATATGACAGTGTATGTATATCATCTGTTGGCTTGTGACATAGGGGACAGATCCACATAACACCAGTCACCTTTGGTGACAATAGCTGGGAGGTTTCTAGTTTGCACACGAGCACAAGAGTACCTGAAAACATGTTAGAGTATGATGTGAGAGAGTATGATCAATCACTTACCATCCATTGAATGATATGGGGATTGCACCCTCATCACTCCAGTTACCCACATCAGTGTGAAGGTTGGTGGATTGTGTCAGCAGAGAGGCAAGGATGAGGTGGAATTGACTAGGAGTGAAGATATTAGTGGTGGTGCTGCTATTGATAGCATGGGAGCTGAATGAAAGTGATCAAATGAGGTGACCTCATGGCTTCCTGCTGGTGTAAGCAGGGATATAAGCAAGTTGGTATTGGTGGCATTAGATGTTCCAGCCTTTGGTGATAATGTGAGAGTTAGAGTGGGAGTTCTATCAGTAGAGTGAAGACAGTACTGGAATGAGAAGGAGCTAATCCAGGGGGAATGATTATCAGGTAAAGTACTGCCCATTGTCTAAGTGAGGGAGTCTAAAAGGTATGCTAGGCACGTCAAAGGCACGTCAAAGGCACATCAATGCATTGTTTATCTAGTCCTGTGACCAAGTCTTTGATCAAAGAGGTGCTCAATCTGAAAGTCAGCTGAAATGCAAGTGCATACTACTGCTCTTGAATTTCAACACTTCATTGTAAAGTAAAATAAATAATTTTGGGTGGGTCTATCTATACAACAAGTGTAGAAAGTGTGAAAAACACAACATAGGGCATTGTTTCACTGGAAAAGGGAGAACCCTTGACACCAAATGGCAGGACAACCCCAATTGGGTGAGTGTTTGGGATTTGACGGATGCCTTTCTCTTGTAGTCACTCCTGGCTACAAATTAGTCCCTGGGTCATGTGATTTGCTTCAGGGGCTGTTCCCTCTACTAGCTTATCACTGAGTCCCTCTCTTGGCTTTTTCCACACTTATTTGTGTCCATTTGATTGATCCTGGGCAATTGATTTTAATCTCATCAGACCATACTACCTTCTTCTTCCAATCCTCTACAGTGGACTTCTGCAGTTCTGAGCACTCTTTGGCACAAAGCCTAGAGATGGTAGAAGTATGGAAACCAGTGGATGTGGCAATAGAATGACCAGAATGATGGTATTATTTTGGGTAGCAGAGAGGGATCACATGATGATTGTGGTTGAAAGAAAAGAGGTGTGTGAACTTTTTAAAACTTAGACATAGTATTTATATGTGTATATTTGTTTGTAGCACCAAACAACTACAGCTATCCCTTTATTTCATTGAAATTCCACCTGTCAAGCCAAGAGTATATAAACTGTTGCAATGGTATCACTGTTTTATATTTGGCATATCCACAGCCCCTGAAGCAAATCACATGACCCGGGGACTGATTTGTAGCCAGGAGTGACTACTTCAATGCATGTCACCAGATCTAAGCGAGATTCTCATGGCAGTATCTAATGCAACTTTAAATAGATTCTATTTTAATACTAGCTTCTATGATCCAGCAGGTGGTGGTGATCCTGTATTGTATCAACATCTTTTCTGGTTCTTTGGTCTTTTGTGATGTGCTTTGCAAATTGCATTTAGACCAAACATTGCAATGGTTTATGGAGTCATTGTAACATAATACAAGTATACCCATAGTATATATTTTTCTCCAGTTTATCAGCACCTCAATCATTTTTGTCTATCTATGTTATGGTTTTCTTGGAATCCCCCTTTCTTTATCATGTGACCTGTGTATCATCACATGACTCAGCCATACCTAGGTACTTTTCTCTTTCCTCTTTTAGTCATCTATTCAACCAATGACTTGGACTAAACCTTCTTGGCTGTGTTCTTTCTATGACTTTCCATCCCTTTCCTACCAATAGCATTTATCTCTCCAGATGGTCTGTGCACATTCCTTTGTAGTATAAATACCTGTACTTTGCTTGGTCACAACCCAAGCCAGATCTATGCAATACATTGTATAACAAGCATCCCTTGGATTGAGAACTCTTGCTTCACTTGATTGGCCTATAAGTCTGTTAGTAAAGACTTCTTGATCTAGATCTTGTCCTACTCAACAATTGAGTTTTCATGACCTCATCAGCATAACAATCTAGACAGCAGCTGAGGTGAACTCACATTTACTTAGTTTTATTCCTAGCTAATGTACTATAGCTTTGGGCAACTTCTGCCCTCCTCTAGATTCTGTTAGTTTAGCATGCACATGACCTGTTTCAGGTGTGGGTGTACCATTTGGGGGTGTTGGCAGCTTATCTTCATGCAGGTGCACTGTCTTTGATGTAGTATATATCTTGTCTCAAAGCCAACTCAGACTCAAAGCCAAAGCCAACAAAGCAGTTCACTTATTTTACTACAGATTATTGATGATAGTTTGATTTGAAATAGAATCATCATTTACTATGTACTAATGGTCATGGAGGTGTTGGACAAATGGGAGGGCTTCAAAAAGGAAGTGGGAGCATTTGTCACATCCCAAAACTTTCCTAACCCATCCGGCCCAATTCTGGCCTCCTATGATCAAATCCTGAATCCTGAGCCTCGTACTTTACCTTAGAAGATTCCTCCTTCATCAGACATTCCGAACCCTGTATTTCCCGTCCCGGACTTTCATATTCCTATCTCGGCTATCTCTTGACATATGTCACTTTCCTTTGACATGTCTTGACATCTGCAGTTCTTATTGATAATTCCCTTTCCCCCTGCTTCACAATTATTGTGCCATTGCCCTCAGTCATTATTCCACCATTCCGACACCATTCCAATTCATTCCTTACTGTCTTCTGGAAACCCGAAACTCCAATTCATCCAACATACTTTAACACCTTTATATCTTCCGGACTCTTCAGTATATAAACCCACTTGTACCCTCTGATATTTCCTTAGTTCAAATATCAACTAAGTCCCGTTCTCTCCTGCTCCACTTCACTCTGAAAACCACTTCAGTCCTTAAGTTGACCTTAGGATTGTCTTCCAACCCTCTGCCCTGAAATTAAGGAACAGAACTCGTACAGGGGCACAGGACATAAGCTGAAGCCAAAGTTCCTTGCCCCTCCGACCCCCCTCAGGGATTTCCGACTGACCCCACCGTTCTGCGCGCTCCGGACTTATCTGGGAATTCTGGGATTGAACCCAGACTTGACAGCATTTTTGAGAGTGGAGGGCTGTCTCCCTGAGAATTTGATCTAGTGCTTGATTTCAGGCTTGCATTCCCAGTACCTGCCATTAATAATTTGGGTGAGGGTGCAAAGCTCACTGAGGAAGTGCCACTTTCCAATTCATGAAATTTCATCCTTGATGTAGTCAGAGAGTCTGTTATAGAAGTGGTGTCTGAGGGCTGCTTTGCCATAACCCCAAACTTAGAAGGCTAGGCAGTTGAATTCTATGACATATCAGTTAACGTGGTGAGAACCCTTCATGGAAAGGTGGCCAAGTTGGTTTTTTGCATCACCAATGGGGTTGTGGGGGGCCATAGTTGGTTTGGAGTTCAAGGATAAATTCCCTGTAGTTATCCATCCAGTTCAGATGGGAGTTCAGATGACCCATCTGGAGGAGATCAGGTTCAAACCATTCAAGGGCCATACCTTTGAGGTATGTTAGAAAATTTATATATGGCTTGGCATGCATTGGGAGGCCACATTTTGCCACTGGCATTACAATCACATTGCTAGGATACCTGAAAACCACCCAATTCAATTGCAAGGCAGTCCCAAGGTCCTTCCAAGACAGCTCCAAAATGCATCACATGTGAGAGGTTGAAATGTGCTCCCAAGACTCCACAAGTCTCCCAAAGCAAAATCCACATTCCAAGTGCATTCCAAGCATTGTCACAGTATTCCAATCATAGGGTCTGGATTGCAATATTCAGGAATTACAGGATTGTCAATGAAACCTAGTATCTGAATCTATCGTAATTGTAACATATTGGATTCCACTAGCAAATGCTCACCCAAACCACACCAACAGTCTTTCATGGGTGCAGTTCTGGGAGGAGAGCAATGGAGTAGGTAACAGAATGTTCATAGCAAGGTGGATAGAATCACTGGCAATGAGTCAGGAAACAAGTTGAGCATAGAAGGGAGATTTGTGAAGGCAAAGGATGTGTATAGCAGAGTGGGAAAAGGAGAATGGCTATGCATTACATGTGATTAAAGGCAAAGGATGTGTGTAGCAGAGTGTGGAAAGGAGAACAGTTATGTGTTGCATGCAATTGAAGGCAAAGGATGGGTGGAAAGGAATCATGGGGTAATGGTGGAGTTGATAGTGGCAACCATTGCAGTGTCTACAATTCTTCAGAAGGATTCAAATTATGAGCCTATTATAATAATATTACAGCTATCTGACATCACTTACCGACGTTAAGCTCAATGTTGATGTTGACAAAGTGCTTGATTAGTCTTTATTAGTTGAATGGTCCGATAGCAGTATAACTGAGCAGTATATTCAGAAGACATTGACAGATGTCCATTAGAACAGGTTTACACTAAGGGAATGTGGGGGGAATGAAGTTGCAAGAAAAATGCATCCCCCTTCAAAGGCAGTTCAAATACTTACTGCTATTTGTATTATGTACTATGTATTAATACCTTGTGACTGTAACAAATAGGTGTTATTATTATTATTTATTGATATACCTTGATTGATTAGAACTTATTAGGAATGGTGATTCAGAAAACATGAGGTGTATTGGGCATGACTGCCACATGAGAAACACAGGATTCCAGTACCAATGGAGTTAGATATTGCTTATTAGATTTAGCTCAAGTCTTCCTTGTAGTGCTGCCCATCCCCAATTACTCATCTGTACCATCAAGACCAGCATCAACTATGCCCCCATCAGTGGCCTTGTCTTTGTGCCTACCAGCAGGCTTTGACTTTGGCTTTGACACTGGAACTTCAAGCAGAACTTCTGAAGCTAGGTCTGTTGCTGCTGCAGCTAATGCTGGCTCAGGGGCGGGCACAGGGACCACTACATCATTCAGGACCGGAGGGTTCCCCAAGTTCAGGTGCTCAAGTTGTATGGCAGCTGAAATACAATCCAAGTTTGGTGGGGCTGTGACTGTGACAGGGGTGGCAGCAGAAGTACTTGTAGAAGACAAAGGGAGGCTTGAAGTGTTTGGAATGACAGGCTGGGGAAGGCCCATTTCCATGGCACACTTGAAGGCTTCCTCATAATCAACATCTTCCAGCACATTAAAAGGTGCAGTGGGTTCAAAAGCAGAGCTAGAACTGTCTGGGAAGAGAGTGTTGTTGAAGAATGAGAGGACACCATGCACCCATGAACTCCTGGTGAGAAGTCACTGACAGTAGTAATTGTGGTACTGGTTATAGAGAATACCAGTTTTGTTGCCTTTCTGCTGAAACTCTCTGTCACCCAAAAGCAAGAAAATTACCTGAATGGTTTGTGTAAATGTTTGAAGACTCTAAGATACAAGACTACCACTCATGACAACAGCTGCTGCAGCCACCATATCTGGAGATGTGTCCTGTAGTTCCCAGATCTTGGACTTGGTTCTAGGACCTGCACTGGTGATGGATGATGATACCAATGACTTTCCGAAAAGAGCTGTTTTGAGAATCTGAAATACCATTAGTTGATATATAAGGTTTACAGAGAATTAGTGGAAAAACAAACCCAAACAAGTACTGCAGTCTTTGACAAACTATAAAAGGGCAGTGATTTCCTGGACTACTAGGGATTAGCTAGGAGTAGTAAATAGGTATAAGTAAACTCACCTCAGCCGCTGCCAAAGAGGGGCAAAGAACAACTGAGGAATCCAATGTGAAAACTAAGTATATATATGTAGCAGAGTGGGCAGAGAAGCACTTGCTAATAATAATCAGGGAATAGGAACAGGAACAAGAGGAGTTGAGATTAAGCAATGTAAGAGAGTGACGGAGCATTCCTGGAGGCTTGGGAATGATGACAAGCAAAGGATGATGGAATGCAATAAGAGTTCATGCAAGTTCTAGATTGATTCTGAGCAGATGGTGAGACTCCGAGTGGTTCTGCCTGGCAGCAGAGTGGAGGTAGGAACTCTGGCATTCTGGACATGCAGAGGTATGAACTTTGACATTCCGGAGTTCACTGTATTTTGTCAGTCTTTAGGAATTTGTCAGGGCTGACATTTCTGGCATCAGGGAAGAGGATTGGAGCATACTTGGTATAATTTCCAAGGATGTTGATGAGAAGCACCCAACACTCTGATTGCATATGTCAGTGATATCCCTTGCCAATACTCTGAATGCAGTCCAAAGATAGCTGCATATGACTTGATATTTGAGGTCATTTCAGAGTGAGAGCCATTAACACCTGCAGTAAACTACAAGGAGCATACTCAGTTTGATGATGGTCAAGAGGGATGGCAAGTAAATCACTCACTACATCACCAAAGTTCTTGTGTCCCATCAATGCATCATCATTGGTAGGGACAAACTGGAACAGCTCGGTCTTCAGGCCATCCTTGACTGAATGTGGTGATAACCAGCACTCTTTGCTATTGAGGTTGGCCCCAGGGTTTTTGTGCAGAGGAACGATAGTTTTAAACACCCATAGGCAGTGAGTCACCGAGAACTTTCAACTGAGGGTGCAAACTTCATCCTCCTCAGGTGCCTGGTTGAGCTTGGCTTCCATTAGATGGCCAGCTGAAACAGCTTTCTTGCCTTGGTGACCTTTGGATTTCTGTGCTTCAAGCAGTGCAGTCTGCTTTGACATAGTTCAATACTTCATGCAAAGGACCATCAGAAGATTCTGTGTGGTCTTGAGTGCCTGATTTAGAGTAAACTGATTAGGAGAGCAGTCAAGCTACTGATACAATACAACTTACCTGGAGAAGCTCCTGAGGTGTCATGTTTGCTGGTTGAGGTACAATGGCCACACAGATCTCTCTGAGATCATCATCAGAATTGGTGGTCTCCAAACATCTGTCAGTGTCAGTGTTGTCATCTGAATCAGTGACTTCAACATTGCCTGTGGCCTGGGAAAAGTCCTCGACCTGTCTTGGCATGACAAACAACTGTGAGACTGATAATATGGGTGCTGGCTTTCCTGAATCTGCAGTGTTAGGACTTTGTATAGCTGGCTTATTTGCTTACCTTTGAATTGTGTCCTTAACAAGTGCAAAGGTTGTTGGCTATTGTTTGGGATAGTAACTTTGGATAGACATAACAAAAAGTGCAACTAAGTGTAATGATGCTGCCTTGCACACAAGACTGGAGGGTCAATTTACTATCATGTTTATTATGTTTGAGGATCTGATGACTTCACCTTCCATGCTCAACAGAAACAACTGATCCCAGCATCGATAAGATTCATTATAATCAGCATATTTGTAGCACACAGTGGTCACATTGCAAATATGAAAGGCGATTGTCTTGCAGGTGGAGGGTCAAATGTGACACTAGAAACTGGATGAGTATAGTCAACATGTGCAAGACTTGCTTTGACATACTTACATGACATCTGCTGAAGCCTTAGATTGCCTGCCATCTTCAAGTGGAGGTCAGCAAGGAGCTACATATCTGAGTGCAGTGAGGCTTCACCATGGCACAGGGACTGGCATATTAGCCTATAATGTAGCCATACTAGTAAGTAAGTTGCTGGGTTTTATGTCATGATAGAGACATAGAATGAACAATGTACCTGGACATGTTGGATAGGTGGACAAAGCTCTTCTCTTAGGCACAAGTTGCCTCCAACATCTGGCCCTGTGAATCCACCACATATGCCACTAGCTTCTGATGACACAACCAGGGCCGACAGTGCATCTCATACTGCTAGTGTGTGCAGGCTGATTTCCTGAGCAAAATGGATGATGGGAGGCTGTTCAGCGACCTCAAAAATGGTAGATTACAATGGGAACATGTAGCAGAAGCTAGTGCTTACCTTACAAACATGTTCAAAGGCAGAGGGAGAACAAGGGGAAGATTGGCTGCTAGCGCATGCAGGCTGATCTTCTGAGCAAAACAGACAATGGAGCTGTTCAGTGATCTCTAAGATAGTATATTATGATGGGGTCATATGGCAGAAGCTAGTACTTACCTTGCAAACTTGTCCAAAGGCAGAGGAGGAGAACAAGAGATGGTTTGGCTGCTAGCACACACAGGCTGATTTCCTGAGTAAAATGAATGACAGGAGGTTGTTCAGAAACCTTGGAAATGGCAGATCACAATGAGAACATGTGGCAGGAGCTGGAACTGGTGCTAAGGGAGAGGAAGATACAATTAAGGGTGTTACAAAGAGGTGATCAGAGACTTTGGGAATGAAGGAATATGAATATGTCACTATTTATGTGATCAACCAGGAAAAAGTCACCATTAGTACTAGTGAAGTCTGGTACTAGAAGAGCACCATGGATGATAGTATATATGTAACAACTGTCATTGTACTGCTAAGAATACCATGGGTTTCCTATAGGTGTACAATTCTGCAAGTCAAAATTGATCTGGATTTAATTGAAGTACAACAATGGGTAAGGCTATCCTGAAAATACCGAGGGTGGTGACTACAGCCAGCCCAATGCTGAAAGTCTTCACATACCTATGGACAAAGCCACACCCATCCACTCAATGGGCCCACCCATTACTGATGAAGCATAAATTGAAGAAATATCACTCGGCTCACTCAAAGCCTATAGACCACCCACTCCTTGGCCCAACCAAGGCCTACAGATCACTATACATCAGCCCAGCTGAGACCTATGGATTGTGCATACATTGGCCCACCCAAGATGTATGGATCACCCCTCCCTCAGCCCACCTGAGACCTATGGGTCACCCATCCCTCGGCCCACCCCATCCCCATGGTACACCCTCACCACCATTTAATCGGAACAACAATTACAATTACTGATGAGATGCAAATTGAAATATCTCTTGGCCCATCCAATACCTACAGGGTCACTCATTCCTTGGCCCACCCCATCCCCATGGTACACCCTCACCACCATTCAATAGGCCCACCCATTACTGATGAAATGTTAATTGAGATATCCCTCAGCCCACCCAACACCTATGTGTCACCCGTTCCTCAGCCCACTCATATCACACAAAACCACCATATATTGACCCACCCATCACTCAAAATACCCTTACTGAAATAAAAATAACCCCTGGGTCGACTCATATCACACAGGATTTTTATTACATCTTGGCCCATCTGTGCCCTACAAGTGCAACTTGTAGGTTGGCGAATGATCAGCTGGCCCATTGCATGATCCATAGCTATTTGTCAACCTCAGCTGTCTGTATACTATGGTACCAAAGCACTACATGGGTTCAAATTTTGTCTTAATCAAGATCACTTCTTTCCCCATACCAATCCTTCCATAAACTTATTAATTTCTTCTGACCACTTCTCTGTAGATTGGGGTACTTTCAGTGACTGTTGGCTCTTGGTGGAAAATGCTCCACCAGGTGCTCAGGTGGCAATCTTTGATGTTGAAGCTGCACATCAACAGTCTTCAATTGTTCCAGAGGACCAACATCTGGTTTGCATTATGGTGGTGGTTGACAGGCTCACCCAGATGTATCTGGACCACTGCATGTGTTTTGGCTGCTCCAGCTCAAGCCCCATCTTTGATCATCCAGGAAACACCATCATGACCATCTACTTGCACAAAGGTGTCAACAATGTAATCCACTGGGCAGACAACTACATTCTTTCATTACCTGATCTTGCCCTCTGTTTCAGGGCCTTTGTCTTACTCTTATGTTGAGTCCTTGGTCTTCATGATTGCCAACCAATTGGGTTGGCCTTGGGCACCAGAAAAGCATGTTCTGTTTGCCTCTTCTTTCTCCTATCTGGGCTTCTCCTGGGATCTCACCAATAAGGAGGTTTCCATACCACTGAAAAATGCCAAAAATACCTCACTTGCCTTGTATTTTTGGTCCACAGTACCTCCTGTCACTCTAAAAGAGTGTCAAAGTGTTGTGGGTTGCTTGCAGCATTGCACATTGGTTGTTTTCAGGCTGTTTGAGTCAAGCTTCTGCAAAGAGGGGAAGCAAAGAGAGAGCTAGAAGGGTGTGTGGAAGGCCTTCCATAGGTTGGGGGAGGATGGAGGCAGCTCTGGGTGCTGACCATCTACAGAGCTGACTGACTGGGAGAACAACTGGCCCAACCAAGGAAGGCTGAGACAGAGCTAAGGTCAGAAGAAGATAATTTTCAGGTTTTCAATGTGAAGTGGTGCCAAGAGTTCCAGAGAGCACTAGTAGTGAAGGAAGGCCTCCGATGACCAGCAACCTAAGGCTTTGACTACATCTGAAGAAACACCAGCTAGGAGGAGTTCTGTTGTACCTCCAATCCTGAATGAGTGACCCACAGAGACCAGAATCCTGTTTGAAGTCCAGATCAAGTTGCAGCAAGAATTTTTCTGAGTAAGGCAGCACCAGCTCTGGGAGGATATAGATATATAAGAAAACAAAGGAATGGAGGTGGGACCTGGGTTAATTGCTAGGTGGTTTTCAATGGCAGCAATAGGGTCAGATTGATCCCTCTGACGGCAGATACAAACATCCTCCCCTTTGGATTTTGCCACCTTGGTGAAAGGGAGGTGGCATTTTTGAGAGCCATTTTTGTTGAAGGGTGGGAGGAGGTGCAGTTGACAGACCACTTTTGAGGCTTGAAATGATTTCTCCCAAGTAGAGAGGATTTCACCCAAACAGCATTGGGCCCATATAGCCAGGCAGGCAGCTGTGAAACAACAAGCATCAAAGTGGTCTGATAGATTTAGAAAGGAAGCTAGGAGCAGGAGTATGGAGCAGGGATTGGAGGTCAAGGGGGTCTCTTTGAAGAAGTGGGAGTGAGATTTTTTAAGCCATTTGGTACATAGCAAAGGTAAGGACTGCCTTTCCAGGTTGAGTTGTTGTAAATATGCCAAGCTTTGAGTGCCACTATATGGTTTTGGATGGAGTTGCTGGCCAAGTCCCCAATATGGCAGGCTGCAAAGGCACATAAGAGGGTCTTGCTGAGGAGTCACAGAAGGTAACTGAGATATGACACCTCAGTATTTTAGCAAAGTTTAGTCTGCCCAAGCAAAATCAAGGGCACATTGGATTTTGGCTGATGCCTGTGAGGAAAGAGAGGCCAAGGTTGGGGAGTAAGGAGTGAAAGAGCATACATAATGGATAGAGCAGCAGTTGGTAGATTTGACTCCATGGGAGGGATGAGAAGGAGAACTTAGGAGGGTGAAAGTTCAACTGATGGAGTGAATTGCAACAAGGAGTGCAGTTGGTGCAATGCTGACAAACTACTGATTGTGCTACTGGAAATTAGACTAAGTAAATGAGCTTTGTAAGGTATGAAGGTATGGGAGGGGGCAGGTGGAAATAAGGAGAAGGGGGAAAGGCACCCCATGAAATGGCATTGGAAATGTTGTCTGCTGATTGATTTTACTCATTCTATGGACAGCCAAATATTATGGTTACAAAAGTTCGAAACAATATAACAAAGTATTTCATTCTGGGTGGAATTTCTAGAGTGCCTGGCTCTCAATTCCCCCACAACACCTTGATTATCAGAATGAAAAAGAAGATGACAGTCTTTGAAACCTGAATAAACTAATGTATGAAGACCCAGGTCAATTGCAACCATTTTGGCCCAACCAATATCCCAACCATCTAGAAGCTCCCAAGCAAGCCATCAACCATCCAGAAGGAGGCCAATGCCAAAGGAGGAAGAGGTGTTGACAAAAATGATGTCTGGGAGGGGCTTGGAAGGGGAGGAAATAGAGCAGCTGTACCAGATTAAGTCCAGTTGGTCCTCCCACCAGGAGACATCTTTGAGGACAGCGGAAGGGATGTGGTGGCAGATAAAAGGATTTGAAATGACTTTAAAAGAGAATGCAAAATGATAGAAAGAGGGAAGATGGGAGTGACTGTGCAAGAGAACAAGGGTGCAGTGTTGGAGGCAGCCCACAACACTTTGACATTCTATTAATGAGACAGTAGTGCCAGCAATCACTAAAGGAGTACTGAGAACTGAGCAGGATCAATTAAAGAGTTAATTGATGGAGTGGAGCTATTGTGAAGGAAAGAGTGATCTTGAATGAGACCAAATTTCTTGGAGCCAGGTTTTGGGATGATGCCTAGGGGGCCAATGATGGATTCTAAACAGTTGGGGGAGAAAGGACCAGTGTAAAATTTTGCTGCAAGTTTGGAGTGAATATAAGAAGGAATGAAGTCTGAGTGCTCAACACCAGAATAATGGTTTTCTGCAATAAATGATGAGAAGAAGGAGTATGAGCCTGGAATGCCAATATGCCAACCAAAACAGATGCCTTTCAGAACATCTGCAAACTCCTCAAGAGCACCTGCTTCTTGTAGGAGAGCTTCCCCCTTTTCCCAGAGGAAGGGAGTGATGATGGGAAGGAAACTGTCAGAGATTGCAGCTTTGAGCTGAGTGATCAGCTCCACAGCATGAGCAGAGGTGACAGAGCAGTTTGCCAGAAGCCATTTGAGAAGGAGATGAAGGCTGTGTGGGTGGTACCACAGGCCTGCTTCCTGCATTTGGGGCCTCCACAAAAGATACACTGAAACAACTTGGCTGCCAAATTGGACAGGCCTTGAGGCAGTGGATGAGAGGGTTCCATAGAGGAGGAAGCAGTATGGGCACGGTAGGATGGGAGTGCAGAGCAAGTAGGGAATGAAATTTTTGATGGGACAGAGGTTTGAGCTGACCTAGGAGCTGGGGGAGTGATGCCACCCAGACCTGAGAGATAGCCTTGCAACCCAGTGTGGTAAGCATCAATGATTGTCTCTCAGACATGAAACTGTCAGATGGAGGGATCAATGATGTTGTCGGTGTTTACAAAGTGGAGACAAAGGCAAATGTCATAGCAGAGGTAAAGGTGGAAGAGGTCCCAAAAGTCAGGATGGTGTAGGATGCCTTTGAAGTGGAATTGCCAAGCATTGGCAATAGCAGAGTGGGAGGGGAAAGGGAGGTGTTTGTGGATGCAGCTCACTAGCCTCGGGAATGCATGAATCCAGTCTTGTGGAGACAAGGACCCTTTGTCCTTTGCTAAGATCTTTGAGGAGGAGAGGCTGAGGATGCCATCTCTGACTGCCAGAGCCTGACCTGCTTTCCTCCTTGGCAGTGAGGGAAGTGGAGGCCAAGGAATAGGTAGTGAGAGCCATGAGTGGGATATGGGGGCTCCCTTCATGATGGCAATGACATGATGAAGAAGTTCCAAGTTGTGGCCGTCCAGGATGGCCAGCTCCTGAGGGAGAGAGGGGACAAGTTGGAATCCTGGAAGGAGTGTGTGCACACTTGGGTTGGAAAGGTCTGAGAGGAAGTGTAAGTGGGTGATGGTATAAGCATTGCAGAGGGTAGCAAAGAGGGTAAACAAGGAAAGAAGGTATACGAGGGTTGTCACATCCCGAAAATTTCCTAACCCATCCGGCCCAATTCTGGCCCCCTATGATCAAATCCCAAATCTTGAGCCTCGGACTTTACCTTGAAAAATTTCTCCTTCATCAGATATTCCGAACCCCGTATTTCCCGTCCCAAACTTTCATATTCCTATCTCGACTATCTCTTGACATATGTCTCTTTCTTTTGACATTTCTTGACATCTGCAGTTCCTATCAATAATTCCCTTTCCCCTGCTTCACAATTATTGCACTATTGCCCTCAGTTATTATTCCACCATTCTGACGCCATTCCGATTCATCCCTTACTCTGTTCCGGAAACCCGAAACTCTGATTCGTCCAACATACTTTAACAGCTTTATATCTTCCAGACTCTTCAGTATATAAACCCACTTGTACTCTCCAATATTTCCTTAGTTCGAATATCAACTAAATCCTGTTCTCTCCTGCAAAGTTCCCACTTCACTCTGAAACCCACTTC
The DNA here is from genome assembly GCA_014904945.1 of Gyrodon lividus. NCBI lineage: Eukaryota > Fungi > Basidiomycota > Agaricomycetes > Boletales > Gyrodontaceae > Gyrodon > Gyrodon lividus. The sequence goes on from MU127428.1 coordinate 40,513, forward strand.
AGTCCTTAAGTTGACCTTAGGATTGTCTTCCGACCCTCTGCCTGGAAATTAAAGAACAGAACTTATACAGGAGCACAGCACATAAGCTGAAGCCAAAGTTCCTTGCCCCTCCAACCCCCCTCAGGGATTCCTGACCAACTCCGCTGTTCCATGTGCTCCAGACTTATCTGGGAATTCTGGGATTGAATCTGGACTTGACAAGGGTAAAACAAGGGTAAGGTGAGGTGAAGAGAAAAACAAGGGTGGAGGTGGGTAAATGGTAAGGAAGAGGGTAAATGGTGAGGAAGAGGGTAAGGAAAGGGAATGGACATGAGGATGGAGGTAAGCTTACCATGAGGCAGAGACATGCTAGGGATAGGGGGAGGGCTTGGAGGGGCTGCAAGACACTGAGAGAAGTCTGCCTTAGAGGCTATGCATGCCAGCTCCTTGCATAAATGCTCCTGGACATTTGGGTCTGCAAGGTTCATATCCTGGGAAGCTTTTCAAAAGAAGGTTTGGGTAAAGACAGTGTCTGCTGATGGAAGGGGGACCCTGATAGGAGGGGAATGGGAGGTCAGGTGATCTAGAACAGAAGCAGGAGGGGGGATAGGAGGGTAGGTAGAAATCCTGATGTAAGGTCTTTTGGTCAAAGAGGGATTATCAGAGAGAGCTGGATCAGGGCTGACTGGAAGGGCCCATTGTTTGTCCTTGTTTGTCCTCTTCTTTGGGGGAGTGGCAGGACCTGCTGAAGAACCCCCAGAGCAGGATCTGATTGCACACCACCTAGATTTTGGGGTAAAAAGTTCCTAAGGAGCAGTGCTGCCCCCCGAAGGAGGCAGTAGGTGCACATCTGGAACATTTTCTGCAGTGGTCACAGGTTGCTCAATGTTGGTGTGAGCAGCAGAAGGGCTTGTCTCAAAAGATCTTTTGGAAGTCTAAGCAACTGGAGAAAGGGAGCTAACTGGGTCCTTTTCAATAGGGTTCTCTAGGTCAGAGATAATGTCGGTACCCCCTCCAAGTATCTACCTATTTTGATCTTCATAGACACCTCCATGTCTTTTGGCATTGACCTGCTTCTTGACCACCATTGGTTGGCATGGGATCTTTTGCCAGGTTGGAAGTCACAAGGTCAGGACATTGGGTGGGCAGAGATGGTAGCCATTGATCTTGGGCTATGCACTTTCATCCACAATGGTTTTAAAAATTGTCATTTTCTTTTCCACTCAGACAACAAGGGCATGGTTGGGGCTTTAAAAGCTAGTCATTGATGGAGCTCAGCTCAAAATGAGATCCTCCATCACATCATCTCCAACTTCTGTAACCATGGGATTTGGGAATGTGTCAGAGGACCAACCACCCAGGGCCTTAACAACATCTGGAGGGACACCAGCAAGGAGAAATTCTATAGTCCCTCCAATTTGAAATGAGTGACCCATTATAGTAGGGATTCCTGCCTGTCACATCCCGAAACTTGTCTAACCCATCCAGCCCTATTCCGAACCCCTATGATCAAATCCCGAATCCCGAGCCTCGAACTTTACCTTGGATGATTTCTCTTTCATCAGACATTCTGAACCCCGTACTTCCTGTCCCAGATTTTCACATTCCCATCCCAAACTCTCCGCAGTCCCATCCCAGACTTCCATATTCCCATCCCAGACTTTCGTATTCCTATCTCGGCTATCTCTTGACATATGTCACTTTCCTTTGACACTTCTTGACACTTACAGTTCCCATCGATAATTTCCTTCCCCCTTGCTTCGCAATTATTGCGCCATTGCCTTCAGTCATTATTTTACCATTCTGATGCCATTCCGATTCATTCCTTACTTTCTTCTGGAAGCCCAAAACTCCAATTCGTCTGACATACTTTTAACATCTTTATATCTTCCGGACTCTTCAGTATATAAACCTGCATGTACTCTCTGATATTTCCTTAGTTTGAATATCAACTAAATCCCGTTCTTTCCTGATCCCCTCTGAACCTCCTCAGTCCTTAAGTTGATCTTAGGATTGATCTCCGACCCTCTGCTCCAAAATCAAGGAACAGAACTCATACAGGGGCGCAGCACATAAGCTGAAGCCAAAGTTCCTTACAACTCCGACCCCCCTCAGGAATTCCCGCCAAACCCCGCTTTCTCCACACTCCGGACTATCTGGAAATGAACCCGGACTTAACAGTATATTTGAACTCAAACCTCTATGAATTCGCTAACATCACATCTTTATCCGCATGTCTAGAACTATCCAGACTCATGCCCAAACACGCAGTATGCAAAGCATCAACGCAGCTCAGTTGGAGGCAGCCCAAGAAGACACCCTGCAGTCCCTGATGACCTCGCGTCAAGGCCCCGATGTCGCCAAACAATTCCAAAGCTTTTCTGCTCGTCGTACATCAACCTCCACCTCTCAGACAAGACCTCTGTCTTAAGTCATCTCCACCCCTACTACCACAGGTCATCACCCCTCCGGGAGTGCCCCGGACCCCTCTGACGACGGGAACAGCGGCAGCAACAACCCTGACCCCTCTGATGACAACAACCCCTTCGACAACAACCCTGACAATGCAATCCCACCTAACCCTATCATGGCACTTGCAAACGCAGTCCACAGCCCCGCTGAGTTATCGTGCCACAACCGCGAATCCAAAAACTCCTCATCTCCATGCACAAAGGTGTGGGAACCCGACACCTTCGATGGGACTGACCCTCGCAAGCTGCGGGCCTTCTTGGTCCAATGCGAGCTGGACTTCCAGGATCACCCCCGTGCATTCCGGACTGACCGCACAAAAGTCACCTTCACCCAATCTTACCTAAAAGGTATGGCCCTCGAATGGTTCGAGCCCGACCTCCTCCAGATGGACGATCCAGACTGGACAGACAATTATCGGGAATTCATCCTCGAGCTCCAGACCAACTTCGGCCCCCACAACCCCATCGGTGATGCCGAACACCAACTTGACCACCTATCCATGAAAGACTCCCAACACATCAACAAATACATGGTGGAATTCAATTGCCTAGCCTTGCAGGTCTGGGGTTACGGAAAGGGAGCTCCGGACTCTCTCCCAGACTATCGACGGGAGATATTGGGAACACAAGTCCGAAGTCGCTCACCAAATCCGACCCTCCAGAAACCAGTCCTCCACTTCCAAAAGTACTCCAACCACCTCATCTCCGAAACCCGCCACTCCATGCAACACTTCCACGTCCTCGTCGGCAAAGTCCTCCGCCCCTACCCCAAAACCCACATCCGACCTCTCCAGTAAACCCAGGAAGGATGGATGCCTCACCTCCGAGGAATGCAAATGCCGACCTCAACTATGGCTTCATCCGTCAGTCCAAATCTGCACACGGCGCTCCCATCCTCTTTGTCTGCAAGAAGGGCAGATCCCTGTGCCTCTGTGTCAATTTCCGAGGACTCAACAAAATCACGAAAAAAGACCGCTATCCCTTACCCCTGATCTCCAACCTCCTTGATTCCCCTAGCCATGCCAAGGTATACACAAAAATTGACCTCCATCATGCATATCACCTTGTCTGCATTGCTCCCAGGGATGAATGGAAAACCGCCTTCCGGACCTGCTACGGCTCGTATGAGTGGCTGGTGATGCCCTTCAGACTCACCAATGCCCCTGCGGCCTTCCAGCGCTTCGTCAATAGCGTCTTCACGGACCTCCTAGACGTCTGCGTCATGGTTTACCTCGACGACATCCTCATCTATGCCAACGACATGGCTTCTCACAAAGAACATGTCCAGGAAGTCCTCCGGCATCTCCGGAAACACGGACTTTATGCCAAACCAGAGAAATGTGAGTGACACTCAGACTCTGTCGAATACCTGGGCTATCATCTCTCCCCCTGGGGATTGACTATGTCCTCGGAAAAAGTCCAGGCAGTCCAAGATTGGCCTGAACCCCAGAAAGTCAAGGTCATTCAGTCCTTCCTTGGGTTTGCCAACTTCTATTGTCGTTTCATCTTCAATTACTCCAATATCATTGTTCCACTCACCCGACTCACTCGGAAAAACGCCCTGGCGTCTGTCCTTCCCAAGTTTACTGGAGAGGTCAGACGTGGGTTTAGGGGCAGAGGACTTTGCCAACAAGGACGTGGAAGTGTTGGATGGAGTGACGGGTTTCGGAGATGAAGTGGTTGGAGTACTTTTGGAAGTGGAGGACTGGTTTCCGGAGGGTCAGACTTGGCAAGCAACTTCGGACTTGTGTTCCCAATATCTCCCATCAATAGTCTGGGAGAGAGTCCGGAGCTCTCCTAGGGAGCATGGTTTTCCGATGCGGGAAACCTCGTCTTTGATGCAATCTGGAAGTCCGTTGTAGAAGTGGTGTCGGAGGGCTCCCTCGCCATAACCCCAGACCTGGGAGGCTAGGTAATTGAATTCTAC
>MU127428.1:57215-103434 GCA_014904945.1 Gyrodon lividus
AGGGGAAGGGATGACAATGGATGACATGAAATGAAGATAGAGAGGGGAAGGGATGACAATGGATGACATGAAATGAAGATATAGGGGAGAAAGAATGACAACAGATGACAAGAAAGGTAGAAGGAAAAAAGTGAAATGAATCAAGAGGATTCATACCAAGCAACAGTGGGAATGGCAGTTCTTGAGGCCCTGTCAAGTCCAGGTTCAATCCTGGAATTCCCAAAAAGTCCTAAGATGGGGAAAGGCATAAGGGGTTGGGAATACATGAGGGGGGGTTGGAGGGGTAAGGGACTTTGGCTTCAGCTTATGTGCTGTGCCCCTGTACGAGTTCTGTCCCTTAATTTTGAGGCAGAGGTTTAGAAGACAATCCTAAGTTCAACTTAAGGACTGAGAGGGGTTTCAGAGTGAAGCAAAGACTTCAGAGGATAGAACAGGATTTAGTTGATATTTGAACTAAGGAAATATCACAGAGTACAGGTGGGTTTATATGCTGAAGAGTCTGGAAGATATAAAACTGTTAAAGTATATCAGACGAGTTGGGGCTTCAGGTTTCCAGAGTATAGTAAGAGGGTGAATCGGAATGGCATCAGAATAATGGAATGATAACCAAGGATGATGGCGCAATAATTGTGAAGCAGGGGGAAGGGAATTATTGATAGGAACTATAAGTGTCAAGGGATGTCAAAGGAAAAGAACATATGTCAAGAGATAGGAGTATGAAAGTCCATGATGGGAAATACAGGATTTGGGATTTGGGATATCAGGTCAAGGTGAAAATCTTCTAAGGTAAAGTCCAGGGTTTTGGATTTGATCATAAGGGGTCAGAAGTGTGTCATATGGGTAGGGAAAGTTTCAGGATGTGACAGGCCCCAAGGACACAAAAAGCTCAGAGAAGTCCAGATCAGGAGCTACATCAGTCAACAAGGCACAAATGCAATCAACAGCCCCTTGAATGGAAAGGTTCTGGCCCTTCAAGGCCTGGTTGAATATTGTCTGCATATAGAGTTCGTACAGTCTCCATAAACCATTGCTGTCACATTCCGAAACTTTTCTAACCCATCCGGCCCAATTCCGGCCCCCTATGATCAAATCCCGAATCCTGAGCCTCAGACTTTACCTTAGAAGATTTCTCCTTCATCAGATATTCCAAACCCCATATTTCCCATCCTGAACTTTCACATTCCCATCCCAGACTTTTGTATTCCTATCTCAGCTATCTCTTGACATATGTCTCTTTCCTTTGACATTCCTTGACATCTACAGTTCCTATCAATAATTCCCTTTCCCCCTGCTTCACAATCATTGTGCCATTGCCCTCAGTTATTATTTCACCATTCTGACACCATTCTGATTCAACCCTTACTTTGTTCTGGAAATCCGAAACCCCAACTCGTCCGACATACTTTAACAGTTTTATATCTTCTGGACTCTTCAGTATATGAACCCGCTTTTACTATCCAATATTTCCTTAGTTCAATATCCCATTCTATCCTGCGAAGTCTCCACTTCACTCTGAAACCCCCTTCAGTCCTTAAGTTGACCTTAGGATTGTCTTCCGACCCTCTGCCTTGAAATTAAGGAACAGAACTCATACAGGGGGACAGCACATAAGCTGAAGCCAAAGTTCCTTACCCCTCCAACCCCCCTCAGGGATTCCCGACCGACTCTGCCATTCTGCACACTCCGGATATCTGGGAATTCTGGGATTGGACCTGGACTTGACAGTATATTCGAACTCAAACCTCTACAAGTTTGCTAACATCACCTCTTTACCACATGTCTAGAACTATCCAGACTCGTGCTCAAACACGCAGTATGCAAAACATTGATGCAACTCAGTAAGAGGCAGCCCAAAAAGACACCCTGCACTCCCTGATGACCTTGCATTGAGGCCCCAATGTCGCCAAACAATTCCGAAGCTTCTCCGCTTGTCATACATCAACTTCTGCATCTCAGGCCAGACCCCCATCTCAAAGCATCTCCACCCCTACTCCCACAGGTTGTTACCCCTCCAGGGGTGCTCCAGACCCCTCTGATGACAGGAACAGTGGCAACAACAACCCCAACCCCTCTGATGACAACAACCCTTTTGATGACGACCCAGATAATGCAATCCTGCCAAATCCTATCATGGTGCTTGCAAATGCAGTTTGCGGCCTTGCTGAATTATCGTGCCATGACTGCAAATCCAAAAACTCCTCATCTCTGCGCACGAAGGTTCAGGAACCTGACACCTTTGACAGGACTGACCCTCGCAAGCTGCGGGCCTTCCTTGTCCAATGCAAGTTGAACTTCCAGGACTGTCCCTGTGCTTTCCGGACTGACTGCACAAAGGTCACCTTTGCCCAGCTCTACCTAAAAGGTATGGCTCTCAAGTGGTTCAAGCCTGACCTCCTCCAGATGGATGGATGATTATCGGGAATTTGTCCTTGAGCTCCAGACCAACTTCGGCCCCCATGACCCTGTTGGTGATGCAGAACACCAACTTGACCACCTATCCATGAAAGACTCCCAGCATATCAACAAGTACATGGTAGAATTCAATTGCCTAGCCTCCCAGGTTTGGGGTTATGGCGAGGGAGCTCTCCGACACCACTTCTACAATGGACTTCCAGATCACATCAAAGATGAGCTTTCCTGCATCAGAAAACCATGCTCCCTAGGAGAACTCCAAACCCTCTCCCAGACTATCGATGGGAGATATTGGGAATGCAAGTCCGAAGTTGCTCGACAGATCAGACCCTCCAGACAACAGTCCGCCACCTCATCTCCAAAACCCGCCACTTCATCCAACCCCACCGCGTCTTCATCATCCTCTAAGGGGAAATCCTCTGCCCCTATCCCAAAACCCCCATTGGACCTCTCCAGTAAACTCGGGAAGGATGGACCCCTCACCTCCGAGGAACGAAAACACCGCTTCAACCTCAAGCTGTGCATGTTCTGCAGAGCTGCCAGACATATGGCCAAGGATTGCCAAAAGTCCACTTCCTGCACATCCAAGGCCCGTGCAGCCAAAATCTCCCATGCTCCAGAAGCCAAACCAGAGGCCTCTACCCCTGAGGCAAAAAATTAGGGCACAGCCTTCCAGACTCCACATGGGAAGGAGGCTGCATTGAATCCCACTGTGCACCTATGGAGACCCATTTCAATGCGTCCACTCTTTATGATCCCAAGGCCCTTATGCCACTTATTTCTTTCCCTGACTTTTCCGAAATTTCCGCTTTTCCTGCTTTGTTAGATTGTGGTTCTACTGATTGTTTCATTGATACTACTTTTGTTGACAAGCATCATTTTCCGCCATATTCTGTTCCTCCTATTCCATTGAAACTTTTTGATGGTACTTCCAATTCTATGATTACCCGTGCTGTTGACCTTTCCATTCGTTTCCCTTCCGGCTTTGTTGCCTCCAATACATTTTATGTTACTCCATTGGATTCATCTTGTTCCCTTGTTCTAGGACACAACTGGCTCACCCACTACAATCCATCGATTGACTGGGTACTGGGCAGTATCACTTTCCAAACACCGGCTCAAGACTTGCTGACGCCCCCGATGTCACCTCCAGAGATTCCGGACCCTGGACCCCCATCTCACTCCGACACTCCCGACAAGCCGCCTCATGAAGCTCCTCACATCTCATTTGTCAATGCTGCTGCCTTTGTCCGTACATGCAAACTCGATGGCTCTGAGCAGTTTAGCATTCACCTCTGTCCCTGGGACTGCAAACTCCATTCCATATCCCTTGATTCCGAAACCCCCAAAGAAGTCGATCTGTCCTCCATCCCTCCGGACTATCACAATTTCCCTGATGTCTTTAGTAAGTGCAAGGCTGACACCCTTGCGGCCCACAGGGAATTTGATCTCAAGATTGACTTAGAGGAAGGTGCTTCTCCTCCTCTCGGGAGTGTTTACCCAGTTTCTACTACAGAACTCAAGTCCCTCTGGGAATTCATAGATGAACACCTCAACTACAGCTTCATCCACCAGTCTAAATCCGCTCACAGCACTCCTGTCCTCTTTGTCCACAAGAAGGACAGATCCCTGCACCTCTGTGTCAATTTCCGAGGACTCAACAAAATCACGAAAAAAGACCGCTATCCCCTACCCCTAATCTCCGACCTCCTTGATTCCCCCAGCTGCGCCAAGGTGTACACCAAAATTGACCTCCGTCATGCCTACCACCTTGTCCACATTGTGCCCGGGGATGAATGGAAAACTGCCTTCCGGACTTGCTACAGCTCATACGAGTGGCTGGTGATGCCCTTCAGGCTCACCAATACACCTGCGGCCTTTCAGTGCTTTGTCAATAGTGTCTTCATGGACCTCCTAGACATCTGCGTCGTGGTCTACCTCGATGACATCCTCATTTATTCCAACTACATGGCTTCTCACAAGGAACACGTCTGGGAAGTCCTCCGGTGCCTCCTGCAACATGGACTTTATGCCAAACTGGACAAATGTGAGTGGCACTTGGACTCCATCAAATACTTGGGGTACCGTCTCTCCCCCCAGGGATTGACTATGTCCCTGGAAAAAGTCCAAGCGGTCTGGGATTGGCCCAAACCCCGGAAAGTCAAGGACATTCAGTCCTTCCTCGGGTTTGCCAATTTCTACTGTCAATTCATTTTCAACTACTTCAATATCGTTGGTCCCGCTTACCCGACTCACTCAGAAAAACGCCCCCTGGAACTTTGATAATTCCTGCCGCTCCGCCTTCACACAACTCAAAGACACCTTCACCCAAGCCCCTATCCTTACTCACTGAATTCCGGACTGCCCTATCACGGTTGAGACCGATGCTTTAGACTACACTATCGCAGGAATCCTCTCCATCCATTGTCCCAACAAGGAATTCCGCCCCATCACATTCTACTCTCATACCCTGACAGCCCCAGAACTCAACTACGACACCCATGACAAAGAACTCCTTTCTATCCATGAAGCCTTCCAGCATTGGTGTCATTACCTCGAAGGTTCCAGCACTCCTATCGATGTCGTTACCAATCACAAAAATCTGGAGTATTTCTCCACCTCCAAAGTTCTGATCCACCGGCAAGCCCGCTGGTCGGAATTCCTATCCCAGTTTGACCTCATCATCCACTTCTGCCCCGGATGCTTAGGAGCTAAGCCTGACTCCCTCACTAAACACTGGGACATCTACCCAAAAGAGGGGGATAAGGACTATGCTCACGTCAATCCCCACAACCTCCACCCAGTGTTCACTCAGGAACAGCTCACCTCATCCCTACAAGCCACTATCCTACTCACCCCGGTCCTCCAGGCCTCGTCCCTGCTTGACATTGAAGACATTCACAAGGACATCCTAGATTCCCTGCCCTCTGACCCCATAGCTTCCCTCCATCTTTCGGACTCATCGGACTCCTGGTGGACCATCAACCCCAAAGGTTTCCTGATGCTCGACAATCACATCTTTGTCCCAGAAGCTAAGGACCTTTGTCTTTGCATCCTCCAATACAAGCACAACCACCCCCTGTCTAGACATTTCGGGGAAAACAGGACATTAGAGCTCATCCGCCGGTAATACACTTGGCCAGGACTCTGCACCCTCGTCAAAAACTATGTCAGTTCCTGCACCTCCTGCACCCGAGCTAAAACTCCTAGACACTGCCCCTACAGAATGCTCAAGCAGCTTCCAATCCCCGAAAAACCCTGGAACTCCATTTCCAGGGACTTCATCGAACAACTTCCCTCTTCCAGCGGATATACCACAATCCTCGTAGTCATCAACCACCTTTCCAAGCAATCCATATTCATTCCCACTCACGAAACTATTGACTCTCCAAGCCTCGCAAAATTATTCCTCCTCCACATCTTTTCCAAGCATGGAGTTCCCTCCCACATCACCTCCAACTGGGGTTCCGAGTTTGTCTCCCACTTCTTCCATTCCCTCGGGAAAGCCCTCGACATCCGACTTCACTTCACTTCGGGATATCATCCCGAAGGCAACGGGAAAACAGAACGAGCAAACCAGACCTCAAGCAATACCTCTGCATCTACTGCAACTACCAACAGGACAATTGGTCGGAACTCCTACCCCTCATGGAATTTGCATACAACAATGCCCCTAATGCTACTACAGGAGTATCCCTGTTCTTCATTAACAAAGGCTATCATCCCAACGTCTCGGTCTACCTCAAAAGGGATCTGACCTCATCCCGCACTCGTGAATATACAGTTGACCTACAGGAACTCCACAAAATCCTATGCATGGAAATGGCCCGCGCTCAACAATGCTACCAAGGACCTGTGAATTCCCGACGAATCCCTGCACCAGACTTCCAGATCGGAGATCATGTGTTTGTCAAGGCAAAGAACTTCCACTCTACTCGCCCTTCCCAGAAACTCTTGGAAAAGAACCTTGGCCCCTATTCCATCATCGCTCAAGCCAGACCCCTGTCCTTCACCCTCCGACTCCCGGACTCCATGCGCGCCATCCATCCTGTCTTCCATGTCTCCCAGTTGGGACCCACAACTCCGAACATAATCTTGAATCGGGTCCAACCCCCACCTCCCCCAGTCGAAGTTGACGGAGAACCTGAATATGAAATCTCTGAAATCCTAGACTTCAAAATCAACCAGCAACGCAGGAACTGCCAACTCCTGTACCTGGTAAAGTGGGCGGGCTACGAAGGGACTGATGAAGAAACTCCCAGATCCTCACGACTGAACTTGCTCATGCATCAGAACTCGTCTCGGACTTCCACTCCACATATTCCACGAAGTCCAGACCCCTTAATTCTCTCAGATGAGGGCGGAAATACATTGTACAATTCGTGAAACAAAGACACTATGCTATTAGTACATGAGGAGACCAAGGGGAAGTTCTATACTACTCCCCCACTCCAATCCTCCTCACCCCCCTCCTCACCCTCATCCTCATCCTCGAACCCCATCCTCCCCATCTGCTCCCTGATCTCCCTCTCACACACGTTCTTCCTCCTCTTGCTGGAGACAGGCGATGTCATTGTCGGATTGCGAGTGAGTAGACATGATGGATGATGAAACTAAACAACAGGCAGTCAATGGTTGTAAGGTACCTCAGATCAATTTCTGATTTTCAAACTCCACCATACTTCTATTTCCCATTATGGACTCCTATCCAGGCATAAGAGGGGGATACTGTCACATCCCGAAACTTTCCTAACCCATCTGGCCCAATTCTGGCCCCCTATGATCAAATCCCAAATCCCGAGCCTCGGACTTTACCTTAGAAGATTTCTCCTTCATCAGATATTCTGAACCCCGTATTTCCCATCCTGGACTTTCACATTCCCGTCCCGGACTTTCGTATTCCTATCTCGGCTATCTCTTGACATGTCTCTTTCCTTTGACATTTCTTGACATCTGCAGTTCCTATCAATAATTCCCTTTCCCCCTGCTTCACAATTATTGTGCCATTGCCCTCAGTTATTATTCCACCGTTCTGACGCCATTCTGATTCATCCCCTACTTTGTTCCGGAAACCCGAAACTCCGATTCGTCCAACATACTTTAACAGCTTTATATCTTCCGGACTCTTCAGTATATAAACCCGCTTGTACTCTCTGATATTTTCTTAGTTCAAATATCAACTAAATCCTGTTCTCTCCTGCAAAGTCTCCACTTCAGTCCTTAAGTTGACCTTAGGATTGTCTTCCGACCCTCTGCCTTGAAATTAAGGAACAGAACTTGTACAGGGGCACAGCACATAAGCTGAAGCTGAAGTTCCTTGCCCCTCTGACCCCCCTCAGGGATTCCCGACCGACTCCACTGTTCCACACGCTCCAGACTATCCAGGAATTCTGGGATTGAACCTGGACTTGACACCAAAGCACTACATGGGCTCAGTTCTTGTCAACATCTCCATCTTCTAATGACTCAGATGCATGACCACCCCTGCTTTTTTCATCTGTACTTGTATCTGTTTCCTCAGCATTTGAATCATTGCTCTCATTCTCATTGCTCTCACCCCCCAACCCGTAACTCTCACCATCTGACTCCCCTTCAGATGCTTCTCCTTCTCTGTAGACTCCAGTTTCCTGTATGAATGTGTATTCATTTCCTGCATCAGAGACCATCACACTGAAATGATTTTTGAGCATCTCTGTATTGTCTGGAATTGAGTGTGGACCTGAGTCCCAACTATCTTCTGATACATAGAATTTTTTTGTATGTACTCTACATCTTCTGGACATGATCATCCTGCTGTGAGGGGAAACCAAACAGTTGAGAGACCTGGCTTGGAGGTGAGAGCGCAGCAGTATCAATGTCAAAGGGTCTGCCACAAGCTTTTGAAGGGGAGGCAGGCTCATGCTCAGGGACATGGGGGGTGAATTGTATGGACTAGTATATGTTTGTCAGTGCCACTTGGTTCATTGTCCACCTTCCATTTTTTGAGATTGTTGAATCTAGAATGGACTGATTATTTCCTTTTGGGCATAGAGATGGTAAAGTAAAAGGTGTCCGGATTTGGATGCACCCACCGAAGGATTCTTTGGGTGTGGTTTAGCTCAAATTATTCACTACTTATTTTGCTTTCACAATACAAGAAATCTAGGCTCATCAAAATTTTGTATCTGTCCATCCTAAGATTTTGATGGGGCCAGAATAATGATACTTCCCTCCCCAAATATCTAGTGTGATTTTGCATCATTTGTCGTTTCTGCAGTGATTGCAGCTTCACTATGCTATCCGTGGATTGAATGAATGTCCCAAAATGATATTAAATGGGTGGCAGTGTGGATGTGATTGGGATGAAGCACTATCCATGCTTGTCCCTAGCAACACATGCAAGCCAACACCCAACACCCACCTTCCGCCTTTCACTCTGCTGCTCTGTAGACCCCAGAGGAAACAAACTCAACAGTTGTGAAATGTGTGATATCACTCATCCAGATTTCACATCTCATCACAGTTTTTGTTTCAAATCCAGACCTCTTTATATTAAGTCCCACAGGGACAAAACCAGTTCTCACTGGGCTGAAGCTCTAGGGGCAACCGATACAGAGACCTTGTTCCGTGCATTGCACTCGCAAGCTCGCCTCGGCATAGAACGACCAGAGGCCTACCTTACTGCAATAATGCTTTCTGCCTGGAATGAAGCCAACAAACAATTTGGGGAATTAAGTGAAGGTGTTAGACCTCAAGCCTAAATATGAAAAATCTATGCTATTGGAACAACAGGTAGTATTCACCATCGGTCTCTGCCACCACCGTAGTTATCGTGGCCGCCGCCTCCACCACCTCCGCCATATCGCGAGCCACCACCCCCACCACCTCGGCCTCGGCCACCGCCATAGCGACCTAGGTGACGTTAGAACACAACATTTGGAGGTCGAGACACCACTTACTTCGACCACCTCCTCCACTGTACATCGCCATTTCCTCCAGTTGAGGAGGTACGTTGGCCTTAGCTTCCCGCAAGATGTTAATCAACTCTCGAGCAGACTTCGAATTGTCAGTAGTAAAGTATGTGTACGAAGTACCCTTCATTCCCGCACGCTACAAGAGTGTCAGAACAAGAAAGACAAGTGAGACCATTAACGCACCCCAGTGCGACCAATGCGGTGGATATAATCTTCACAGTTGTTAGGGAAGTCGTAGTTCTAACAGATAATTAGTGGTGCGAAAAAACTCACGAACATAGAACTTACGATGACGTAGCCGACATCCTTCACATCTTGATGCAAGGAAGAGGGTCAAGGTAATGGTGAAAGACGGCAGGCAAAGCAAAGACCATGCCAATCGAGCGCACATGAAGCACATACAGGATCAATACACACACAGAGACAAGGATACAAGCGCTTCTGCAGACAGGACAACGCAACAAACAAAACCCGAGCTGTCCGTTAGCAATTTACCATGCCCTCGACGAGAAGCATTTGAAATTACTGCCAAACCTTGCAAGTTGCTCACGTTCATGTGCGCCTAGTCCCAGTCGGAACGCTTGCTGAAAGAAAGGGACGTACCTAAACCTCGCGAAGCGACATCCGTAGCGATCAATATCGGGGAACGACCTGCTTTGAATTCCCCGAGCACCCAATCACGCTCGCGCCTGAATCGATATCATCACGAGAATCATGTCAAATATAAAGAAACGCACTGCTCTTTGTCGCCATGGATAGCGAGGGCAGGCCAACCGTCTTGTCTGAGATATTTCGTGATGTCGTCGGCAACTCTTTTTGTCCCTACAAAGATCAGGACTTTGGCGTTTTCTGAGCTGATTTGATCAAGGTGCTTGATCAACTTGGCCCGCTTTTCGAAATCACTACAGACCTCGACGATCTGTTGGATATTGTGGTTCGCGGTCAACTCCATGGAGCCAATGTTGACCTGGATCATATCTTTGAGGAAGTCCTACGAGTCCATGTTATCAGGGACACAGGTAACCCAACTCAAACCCCACACCCACATTAGCCAGCTTCTGTACGTCCTTGGGCCAAGTGGCACTGAACATGAGCGTTTGGCGATCTGGACGAATCTGAGAAACGATCTTCCGTATCTGGGGTTCGAAACCCATATCGAGCATGCGATCGGCCTCATCCATCACAAGATAGGTAACGCGACGAAGGTTGGTCTTTTGTGTCTCGAGCATGTCAATGAGTCGACCGGGAGTTGCAATGACAACCTCTACCCCGCGTTGCAAATCGCGGATCTGAGGGCCTTTGGGTGCACCTCCGTAAATAGCGGTGTTACGAATACGAGAGCTTGTTCTACCCAAGGTGTTAAGTATAAACACCTGCAGTTCACGTGATTGTTGCGTGGCTTACCCGAATTTCGTGCACTCCTGTTGAATCTGAACAGCGAGCTCGCGTGTGGGAGCCAGCACCAGTGCTATAGGACCATCTCCGGACGCCAAAAGGGGTTGACTGGCACACAAATCAGCTGGCGTGCGTACGACAGTCATGAATACTCACGCATTGATGTGCAGCATGGCTGGAAGAGCAAAGGAAATTGTCTTTCCACTGCCTGTCTGCGCAATGGCAACAACATCTCTACCACTGAGTGCCATCGGCCAAGCCTGGCACTGAATTGGCGTTGGTGCAGAGAATCCCTGAGCACGGATGGAGGACATGATGTACTCCGGAAAACCGGCTTCGTCGAAGGACCTTACCGGTCTGGGCACGCCACGACCTTGAACCTAGAGAAAAAGTGTTGGGATCCGCGCCATTGTCACTATGTGCATAATTACCTTTATTTCTTTACTCCGCCTGAACTCCTCGACCTCTCGCTCGCTAAGCGCCGAGATACGTTTGTCCTCCACATAAAAATTCTTCTCGAAATGCTCCAACTTCTGCATCGACCAGTCGATAGAGCGTAGGCCACCTCCTAGATTTCCCATCCTGTCGTCATGGCCGCCCCAACCACCACTGCCATGACCACTGTATCCTCCGCCGTACCCACCGCCGTACCCTCCACTGTGGCCATTACTGTGACCATTACTGTGACTCTGGCGAATCATCAAAATGAGCCAGAGAACCAGCAAGGTAAATTCATAACTCACCATTGTTCTGTTAATCTAGAAAATCGGAAGTTGAACTGCAGAGAGATGGAACAACAACTGGTCGTGGTGCAAGTGACCAGAGTCACTTGGGCGATGTACGTCTTGAAAAAAAAAACTCGACCAAACACGCACAAGCATACTTATTGCATTTATTACGTAAATTTCTGCTTACTATTCAAGTAAGTTATAAGTAGTTGGTATTCATATGGCAGGTTCAGCCATCCAGACCACCTTAGACCTCGGCCAATTCAGTACTACAAGGCTGATGCAGCAGAGTGTCAGAACATATGTTCTGAGACGAGGTCTCGCCCATGGATGCCACAGAAAGGTCTACTCTAGATGGACCGTGTTACACATAAATTTCCCTTCGCGGAAGATATCATATTGTTAGCTGTTGATTGGGTATCATGCAGAGGAAAAGGCAAATATCAATATCTGTAAATATTTCTTAATCTTTGTTGGAAGTGACGAGGGGAAAATTCACGTACGAAGGAAGGAGCAACAACTCTCACATGACGATGCATGGTTTACGCAGCCGAGTTGATTTCTTGTTTGAGGGTTCATCAGGATATCGAGCGAGCATCTGCTTCACGAGATCTTGGAATACATCAGATACGTGCCAATTCCGCTTGGCAGAGGTCTCGTAGAAGGGAATGCCCCAGCGTGCGACTAGAGACTGAATTGTATTGCGTGAGACTTCCCGCTCGTTTACCAGATCTAGCTTGGTTCCAACGACAACAATAGGGATGCTCTACATCTTGTCAGCACAGCCCTCCGATTATGCCTGGCTGGAATTGCTCACCGTATCTCCACCCTTGATGCGATATATCTGTTGACGGAGATTGTCTACTTCACGGAGACTCGCCTCTTGCGTAAGACTGAAAAGTGAATAAGTAGCAAGACTTAGGGGATAATAAATACGTTACCTGAAAACCAAGACAAAACCTTGACCGGACTAATCAGACAAAGCAGGTGCGTATGAGCGTTATGCTATTTTCAGTAAAACGAAGTGCTACCTTGATGTACAGTTCTTTCAATGCTGTAAATTGCTCTGCCCCAGCGGTGTCGAGTACTTCAAGCTGAACAGCAGGCGTCAGAAAGATATTCTTAGGAGGAAATTGGAGTTGGTGCCAGCAGAACACACACAAGCCCACCGAAGTTTTGACGCCGTCAATTTCGACCACCCGCCTGTATGCTTCTGCATGTGTCGTTAGTGAAGAGAAAAAGTGGGCTTCAATACTCGAGTGACCTTCAATCGTTGGATCGTAGTTCTCCAGAAAAACATCTTGCACGAATCGTACTGTTAGCGCCGATTTTCCTACCCCGCCAGCTGGATAAGAGATCATCATGACTGGTTACTCTAATCTGTAGGTAAGATACGCACCACCTAGAACCACGACATTGAAATACCTTACATCTCGAGACATGGGTGAAGATAGAAAACAAGTGTATGTTGAAGGGAGTAAGGGTGGCCAGGTGTGGGAAGTATGTGAGAACATGCACGAATGTCGTGGGCTTGATTTAGAGTTCCAGTCAACAGAGAAGGCCGGGAAGCACTTAGGGTACTCGGCGCCCAAGACCACGAAGGCCAAACGAGAGGCTAAATAATGATCCAAATCCCGATTCCCGAGACCGCACGAGGTGGGAGATAGGACTTGTCAGTGTAAGACGATACAGAATATCCAATAAGGACTCTCAATATTATAAGGCAGTAGAAGCTAGATATTTATGCAACCAACTACCTGCCGGTGGATGGCGACCAGCTAGACCGTCTTATGCTCAGAGAACTACTCAAACTTTCAGAACTGTATTATGTAATGTCTTCCGTAAGTAGAGTACTGCTCGTTACACTCCCTAGATTTCGTCGAATTCGTACTGCAGTGACCGTAAGCTGCTTTTCCGCATCGTCCATGCCTCGCCCACGGGTCTTCTTCGATTTTTCTATCGGGTCAGATTTTGTAGGAAGGTAGGAGCTCCCTAATATTATTAGGGCATTGTGACAGGGCTGTCCTAGAGTAATATTTGAATTATTCAACGACACCGCACCGAAAACCGCAGAAAAGTGAGTTACTTTTCAGGTGCCATACTTCTGGAGACACTGAGAATCCCCAGCTTCCGAGCATTATGCACAGGAGAGAAAGGTCTATCTGCCGTTTCCGAGCGTCCACTCTACTACAAGAACAGCATTATTCATCGATCTATCAATGATTTCATGATACAAGGAGGAGGTCCGACTTCAATGAATGTGAATGTTGCTTGTCGCTCACTTTTCACAACAGACCTTACCAAGCGCAATGGCACCGGAGGGGACTCTATCTATGGGGGAGTCTTTCCGGATGAAGACCTTTCCAGGCCTCTTGACACGGAAGGGTGTGTACAACATCCTATTTAGTTTAGCTCAGCCTTTGACGCCCTCATAGGCTCTTGTGCATGGCCAATAGAGGTCCTGATACCAATGGATCCCAATTTCTCATAACCCTTAGAGAATGTCCTCACTTGAATGGCAAGTACTGTTCACTGACCCTCTCGCTGTCACTAAACTGCGTGCCAGGTAAACATGTCGCGTTTGGGAAAGTTATCAGAGGATATGATGATGTTATAAAAAAGCTCGCGCAGGTACCTGTGGATGACAAGGACAGGCCACAGACTCCAATCGTAATCTCGAATTGCGGTGAACTTGAGCTGAGAAGAATCAAGCTTGCTGAAGCTCTCAAGTGTGCGTATGAACACCAGTTTTTTTCTTACACCAAAACCATCTCTGCTTGGTTCTAACCCCCCCCCCCCCCCCAGTGAAAGAAAGCACTAAGAAGCGTAAGCGCCGTGACAACCGCTCTCAATCACGAAGCGTAGGTCAAGAAAATGATCAACGCCATCGCAAGAAGTCGAAACACACGCGAAGTGCAGAGAGAGGGTCGAAGACCGAGGACAGTCCTAAGTTACCTGAAAATGCCACTGTAGAAGAGACAGAGCAAGAGTACGATGCACGACTGGAACGTGAAGAGCGTGAGAGGATGGCGGAAGCAAAACGCAAAGAGCTGGAACGCATTGAGCAAATGTGTGAACACACGTATGCTAGTTATGGAGGCGTCCGCTTCAAAGGTAGGCATATTTAGGTGGTCAATTTGGCACGTCACTAAATGACCACAGGTCGGGGACGTATGAAGTTTGTCGACCCAGAACTACATCAACGACGATAATACCAACACGAGACCTCGCTTGTCCTGTATGCTGCTCACCTCATTACATGGGCTCCCACATCCAGAATAAGATTTGTCCGCAATCAGCATCGTAGTGTTCTCGATATGATAGAAGCATAAAAAGATCTAGACAGGAGTATTGACTACCTGATCAACAATACTATCAACTGTCGAGTCTGCCTTGCTTTCCTGCTGATCATCGCTCTTTGCGGAAGCTGGTTTTGCTCCCGCTGCATTGGCAAAACTAAAGGATGGCCTAACATTGGCGGAAATAGCAGGTGTGGTGGGCGAATCGGAAGCGGAAGCGGAAGGGTCAGCAGGGTTGGTCGACGGTGCTGTTCTGGTAGCATGTGCTGGTCCTCGTTCAGTTGCCTGCCTGGAGCTTGTGCGAGACATAGAGTGCTGAGGGCTACGATCCTTCGCGATGTCACGTTCCTTCTCAAGGCGGGCAGTAACTTCGCGTTCCTTGGAAGAAACATCGACTGGTCTACAAAGTGTCAGATCGACGAGAAACAATTTATTGGGATAAGCTAACTTTGCGGCACCAAAAGGATTTGCTCTGGGAGCACTGGGGTTGGAGGCCAGCTTAGGAGAGGATAGAGGCGATGGACTCGTGGAGCTTGTGGAAGAACGAGGCAGTAGCTCAAGCTTTTTGCGGCTAATTTGGGGGGTAGGGGGAGTGGAGCTGCTTGCTGTGGACAAACCGATTCAGCCGTCGGAAGAAAAAGCAAATATTAGCACTCACGTGAAGTGCCGCCGGGAGCCCTCCGCGCGCGCCAATCGCTTTCATCAAGCCCGTCCCGTGCATGAACGGAGTCGTATCTACCTTTGACGCTGCCAAGCTTTCCAAGTGCTGGTTCTTCGGGCTTGAACCTGCTCCCCATCGACCAGTGTTCCTCTTTATCCGCGACGCTGATCTGGCCTTCAGGGGTGGAGAACCCAGAGCCTCTCCGACGGGGTGGAGGAGCCTCTGGTTCAGGTAATTTTGCTACTGGTCGCAATGATCTCCAGTCATTGGCCCCATCGGAGGCACTTGGTGGCGGAGGAGCGCGCTCTCCCAGTGGCCCATCGAAGCGACGTCGTGATGACTCGCGGGAATCTCCAAAAGAGGGCAGAGGGGCTTCCCGTCGCCAATTCCCAGAAAATTTGGAGTCTTCCTCGCCAACGGGACCCCCAAACCCGGGTTTTTCTTTCGCTAATGATAGTTTGAGTTTCCCGAAGATGCAAACCTGCCGTAATTGTGAACTCACGGGGTTCTGCGACGCTCACTCGAATTGTGCGACCTGAAAGACTCTAAGATCGACGTTAACACCTGCATTTGATCTGAAGGGTTGGATACTTACAGACCCTGTCCTCGACAGGGCATCTTTCAAGGCATCTAGCTCCGCAAACTCGATGTAACCGAAGCCCTTAGGCTTGTCATCACGGTCTTTGATTATCTTAATGGACTTGGTCTATGCGCGATCGTTGACGTTCTTAAGGCTCCAACAAGCATGTAACGTACCTTATGGGGGCTGAAGAAGCCCTCCAATTCACTTTCAGTGACGTCAAACGCAAGGTTCCCAATAAATGCGGTAAAGGGAGGTTGGGTTGGCAAAGGAAGATCTTCTCGAGGGAGGGCGAACTGACGATCAGCTAGATTGCACGTAAATCGGCGGGAAGCTCGCAAGCCCAAGGCGAAACATACGTCGAGAAGGCGCAAAGTCATCCCGTCTGCTGAAGCGATCACTGGGACGGGACACCCTGTCCTCGTCCGTCTTCATTGAGGCTAGAACAAGTCAGACAAGATAAGCCCATGTGCCCAAAGTATGTGTAGAAAATACCCACGAGCTGTTGGTAGAGCGTCCATTTCATCAGCCCATGAGCCTAGAGCTGCTCACGAGTTCAGTTTGTGCAAGTGGGGCCAGTGTACGAAAAATGATGCGCACTGTTATCACCGAGAAACTCGTTGAGAGACATCTTGGATGCCTTGGATTTTTTGGGCGCTGTCCAACAGTGAGTGAGTGAATCATAAAATGCAGGGCAGCTTACCCATAACTACAAGTAAAGGCTTTTTTGTGATACTCTGTATCTGGCCTGTTCGCTGTCCACTGGATAGGTCGAGGGAAATTACTTTGCGGCAGATATCGGTGGCACGTTCGATTTCCCACGCCTATATGTACTTTGTCATCGAAGTCAAGCTTATAGAGTTAACACCACCAGCATGATCCTCCTTGAGGTAAGTGAGCATTCAACCCAGACGAAGAGATTCAGTGCAAACCGACGTATCAATAGTCTCACAACGTTATCATACAAACAACTTTAACAGACAAGGCTGTCAAGTAGGTTTGCGAACCTGATGTTGCGTTGCACCTCGCTGACTGATGAACCGCAAGACCATCATCTCTCGATGTCCTGTTCGTAGACTTCGACGGAGTCAGATTTCACTTGTCAACACCTGAGAAGAAGACCGTGGCTCAGCTCTCAATGAACATCCGCTGCTGGGACGAACTTGCTGCCTATGGTGCACTGGACGTACTGAGACGGGAATACGGCACGCTGATCAAGGCCCAGACTGAACCAGAGTACAATATCAGCCTTGATATTGACCTTGAGCAACTCCCGGCTGACGAAGGTACGCGTTTGATCATATGTAGCTATAAACTCTGTCTTATAGACACCAGCGAGTCGAGAGGCACTCATTAAATCAATTTCCCTTCTAAAACGGAATGCCCTCGCGGCCCCATTTGAATCGGCTTTCCGCCAACAGAAGGAGCTTGAGGCTTCAGGAAGCTCGCTCGGGGACCTGATGCAAATCCATTATCGCGATGAGGAAGCTATATACGTCCGGGCATCGCCAGATCGAGTGACCGTCATATTCTCCACAATCTTTCGAGAAGAAACAGACCGAATCTTCGGTAAGGTATTCGTGCAGGTGAGCCGTGCGTGCTATGGCCGGGTCGATCTCCTGTTGATGTCGCTCCAAGGAATTCGTTGATGCTCGTCGCCAGCCTAGCATCCAGAACGCTCCGCAAGTACTTTACACCAACCGGGATCCCCCTCTCGAAATTCGGGACGTACCCGGTCTGCGTGATTCCGAAGATATTGGATACGTCACCTTCGTTCTCTTCCCCCGTCACTTCGCGAAGCCCGATGTATCATATAACACGATCTCGCACATCCAACTGTTCCGCGACTACCTCCACTATCATATCAAGTGTTCAAAGGCATACATGCACTCTCGCATGCGCCACCGTGTGGCAGAATTTCAGAAGATCCTCAACCGTGCAAAGACGGAGGTAGCGACCACTACCGAACGCAAGACTGTCACGTAAGTCGCTTGCATAATATTGACCTAGAACGTACTAAGAAAATCGTGCTCGCAGCGGCAGGACCATGGTAGTGCGTTAAAATGGAGGATTGGGTTGCTAAGCATCTTTTACCGGTAGCTGTACTACTATACGAAGGAAATGTTGTCACCCCGCCTTCCTTGTACCCTTGGTCTGATCCCTCTAAGAAAAAACGGCAATCATTAGGTAAATAAAATAGCTCAGTATTGGATGCCTTTCCATAGCCTCCAGAATAAAATATTATAATATATCGGAGTCCCAAAACAGTTTGAAATTGGCATAATCTGCACGTTTATTCACCTGAATAAACCACAGGCTTGGAAATATATTTTATTGGAGATTAAACTACACCACTGTGGACTATCACGATGGACAACTTCGCCAACCTGATTGCAGCAGCTGATGCTGAAGCAGAAGAAGCTTTCTTCCAGGATGAAGAGCATGAGCTCGGGTTGATTGCTTCTGCAATTACTATGGGAGCTGAAATCAATCGCCAGACCCGTATTGAAAATCGGCACGAACATCGATTCTACCTGACCCGTTCTCAACTATTGCCTAATTTTGAGGACCGGGACTTCATTGTTGACTGTGGCCCACATGGTTGGCTTACGGGCACCATTCGACTTGAATATAAATGGCTTTAAAGGCTGTTCAGTAGCCGGGATTCCAGGGACGTAGACGAAGGTGCGGGAGTGAGTTCGGGCAGTATTCAGGCTTAGAATGTTGTGAACTTTGCATCGTCTCAGAGTCACCAGTGTCGGCGTAACAATCACGAATGCTGATGTAATGAAAATCGTAGGTGTAATGGCTGGAAAAGGCAGTTTTGATTTTATTCTCGCTCAGGAAAATCTATTCGAGGGGGTCGACCCCCCTTACAGATTAAGGTTTATTCGAGGGTGGTTGAGGATGGTGCATTGGAAATACCGTTCATTTCATGCCCGGCATTGCGGCACACCTTCCTAATGGGTCGAAATCTAATAGAAAATATGATAATATTTTATTCTGGAGGCTACGGAAAGGTATCCATTGTCTTTACTTATTGTTTTTCACTGAGCATGCATGGACACCGAACTCGTCACTGACGGAGCTACCGACGACGTGACTGGATCTACTGATGGCACAGACACAAGGTTCACGGACACTATACGGATAACGAGACAAGGAAAATTACGCGTCTGGGTGAAAAAAGCGCTAGACTTTTTCCAAGTATGTTCCTTCGCTGTAAACACTTCACAGCGACCCATTATTATGATAGGCGTATCCAGACAAACCACTCGTTCTATATTCGTCACCATCCAATGTAACTACGTCAACAATTCCCCGGATGGTGTCCGTCGTTGAGATCATCAAGCGCGAGTACTTGAAAGGGCTGGACGTCTCGGCGGGCAATCTCTCTGGCCTTCATCAATACAACCGACTTTTGTTTGAGCGGCGAGAGGAGATTCCAGTGGAAGATGGAGATAATAGGGTGAACGCATTACTACTTGCGCTTGACGGCCACTCACAGTGCGTTGGCTGCCGATGGCCAGGACTTCTCCACTGATGGATTATGACAGTGTGAAGCAGATATTTGCACCCCATATGAAGATCACTCTGTCCGTCAAGGCAATCCCTGACATGCACGAAAAAAGAGAGACGTGAATCAATCAGATCAAGTTGGAGTACTGTGCTGCGTGCTGACGCATTTGACTTTGACTTGCAGATATCAGACACCAGCGATGCGCCGAATCTCGAAGACGGCCAAGGCGAGAATGAGGAGACTGGTTAAAAATCAGAGTGAAAATGCAGACATGAAGTAGTTTTTGTGCAAATGTGTATATAATTGGGATGTTTTTGACGTAAATTTATCGCGAAGTTTGGTGAAATTTGAAAGGAGGAGTTGTTGTTTCGACAAAGCGGAACGCATAACTGTAGTCGCTCATATCATTTCTGCAATCCCGCCTCCCCGGGTAAGTGAAAGCGTTCTGAGGCTGCGTTGATTTGTTATATTATCTTGTTAAATCGCAACGGTATCGTGTCTGTACCTCTCTCTGCCCTGTCCTAAACCTGCCGGTGGATCTCCGACCTCTTTATAGAGTCTAAGTGAGCTGCGCGCATGCCTCGCCGCACCTCTAACCGCACCGTCACTTCCTCTTTCGCGACGCCTCAAGCACCCTCTGTCGTCCTCCAGCTACTAGAGACCCCTTACGACTCCAACATCCACCAGCTCCGACGACATTGGAAATGGGCTGCCTTCTGTCAATTCTTCTTCACGTTCAATGCTCTCCTCGCCATGAATGACGTTACTCTCATCGTAAGTACGAGTCTTGTGCCAAATATTCGGGATTTCAAGCAGTTGATTCAATGATTCACAGGATGTCGAGGACGACTTGGCGCACTCAACAAACCGAGTCCTGTCACGTATCATGCAACGCCTGCTCATAACTGTTACCCAGGACAGGAAAATAACGTGAGTGTTCAACCATCATGTCATTTTCTTCAACTTACACCGACGACGTTCAATAAATAGGGTCGATAACTGGCAGAATGCCTTGCGACGTCAATACTCGAGGAGGGACCCAGAAGCTAACCCCATTGGGCCTATGTCGCAGACTCAACCTTTTCTTGCAGAGTCTTCCCGGGCATCCACTGCTCCCCCTGTTCGGTCCCATCTTTCTTCCGAAGCGCCGCTCGATGAAGAGAACGACAAGGATAGTGGGGCGCCAGAACGTGATCATTCCGCCGAAGTACCTTCTCTTGACGATCCATCCGATGATGTTGAAGGGCTGGCCGAAGATCCACAGCACAAACGCGGTACAACAGTTGAAATTCAGGAGACTGTACCTGATACACTCGAAGAGCCAGAGAAACAGATCAACTGGCTAGATCTTCCGATGTTCACAAAGCTCGAGTCACTGCACACCTTGGTAGAGTGGCAGTTCCAGAATGCGCACAGACTCCGTCAACAAATGAAAAGTGATGATGAACAAGCTGCATGGGTGCGTGAAGGTTTGATGGGTCTGTTTTTGTTTTTGTCTCTGACCAGTTGTTCACTTTCGTAAAATATAGCGTATCGAGCCTATTGGGTATGATGCTAAGAGAAATGCATATTGGCTTATCGGTGGTATGTCACGAATTCATTCGAATTCAGGGACTTGAGGAATACTGAACAACATCATGACCAGGCGATCGACTTTGGATTCAGCGCGAACTCCCTAGAGTGAATCTGAAGCGGAAGCGGAAGCCCGAAGGTAGCGGCGACACAAGAAAAGCGGGGAAGAAGAGGCAGATGCTATCCCACGTAGCCAAACGTCCACGCATCGATCCAAAACCGAGTACCGTCGAACATCCGAGTCCCGCGACACCTTACTGTCCTCGGAAACTACAGACTGAACAATCTCCTGGTTCCAGAGGTCGTGCTGCAAAGACCCGCGCCAACCAGAGACTCGACGCGCAAGCTAAGGATCTCGCTGAGTTCCAGCGCCAAATGGCGAGTTCCTCTCGAACTGCAGGTGCAGCCGCTCAGACCCCTAGGAGACCCGCTGGGATACGTGTCAGCGCACGACTACGAGGCACAGTTGTCGAAGAGGACGAGTGGCAAGAGGTTCCAGAAGAGTGGCTAGCTACGAGCGACCAGAACAAGAGCAAGGACAAGAGACCGCAACCCAATTCCTCGCCAGCTGGCCAGGAGGAAATGAAGATAGGCTTGGAGAGTGACGGTGATTCGGTCAGTGACCTCACCGAGCTCAGCGATGATACAAAAGGGGAAGCAGAAGGGGAAGCGGATGTGGATGACAAGACGAATCTCGTGACGGAGGAGGTACAACCTCCATCAGCGCAGAGAGAGATGGAGGTCGTCGAACTCATCGATGGCCATACAGAGGTAGAATCAGGTGGCCAACAGGACGAGCAGCCAAAAGCGGCTGATCAAGACATGGGCGAGGATTCGCCACCCCCGCTTCCCGAAGACTTCGTGGAGTGGGAAACGGTCAGTTTTACCTCTAGCATGATACGCCGTCACTCATATCCGACATCAAAAGATATGTGTTACTGTGGAGGAGTGGGAAAACATTGGACAACACTTCGAAAAAGCAACACATTATGCAGAAAAGGCACTACATAAAATACTGTCACAAAACATCGTGCCCGTCATAACAACTGAACTCAAGGTACAGCTTATATTTCGATCAAATGTTAAATGCGATTTCAGACATCCGCCCAGGAAATTGAGAAAAAGAGGCGCATGGAGGAAGCCGTTGTGCACCGCAAACGCTCGTCCCGCATCGCTATGAAGGAGACCGAGAAAGAGGAGGAACGTGCAGCAATAAGAAGGCGTGTGGAAGATGAGGAGAAGATGAGTCGAGCGCGAAGACTGGAGGCTCGTCAACAAAAGGAGCAAGCTGAGCAGCTGAAGAGGGAGAATGCTCGAGAGCAACGTAGGAAGGAACGCGAGCTTCGAGAACATAAATTAGCTGTGGCAAGGGAAGCGAACTCGAAGTACGTGCGTCGTGCGTCCTCGTCAGTCTTGGTCCTGACAACAAACGGTAGGGCAGAGGCTACCGCCGACACAGTTGGCCGAGTTTCTAGTCCCACCACACAACATGTTGGACAGGTTACAGATTCTATCACTTTGAGTGCCGCTCCGATGAATGGCGCGGGTAGTGGGTCCCGCACCCCCGTCGAGAATTGGGAGCTCGACTGCGAAATTTGTGGACGGAGGGGCTTTAATCAGGTAAGGCTTATTGGCCCTCCTCTCACTGCTAATCTCAATTTTTTTCGCAGGACGATGGTGTTCCCATCATGTGCTGTGGTATGTGTACGAAGTGGCAACACATCATTTGCCATGACAAGCAGGATGCAATGGCTGGCCGTCCCAAGCGCAATTGGGATGCTGAGGACTTTGTTTGTCAATCGTGTCGCCTCAGGAAGTCCAGGGACTCGTCATCCAGCAGTTCCGCCGGTATCCTTCCAGTGGGAGTGAACAATACGAAAGGTTATGTGTCTGGCACTCAGCCGTATTACGGTCAATCAGAACATCATCCTAGGAACTACCCCAACAACAGCTACTATCAAGACACGCCACCCACTGGACGATACCCGTATGAACCCCAATCTGACGTGCGGCCATCTGCCCCACTACACTCTTCACAATCCTATCTTTCACAGTCGCGTTCGGGAGGTGTCACATTTGCGCATTATCAGCCCCAACAAGGAGGCTTCTCGACCTCTCGACCAACGTATTCAGTCCAAGACGGCACTCAGCCCCAGCAAGCCCGGTACTCACATTCCATATCGCCTCATCCGGTGCCAGCCATCGGAGCAACCCCACATTCTTCCTTCCATGTGAGTCCAACCGTCGATGTCCACCCATTCACTTCACTGATGTTTACTATTAGTCACACTCTTTGGCCCATGCCCCTCCTGCTCATGCCCACGAACAATGGCAGCCCTCTTCTTCGTACCCTCGTGCCAGCAACGCTACGAATGGTACACCTGCACTTCTCACACAGGGTGTTGAACCATACTACATCGGCCACACCAACAATGGTGTTGCTCACATGCAATACTCCCAGGTGCGAACAGCCAACAGCCAGACCATGGGGCAGTACTCCGGGTTCCAGCAGGCCACACCGTACCAGCAGAGTAAATAGCAAACCACTCTGTTCCCGTAATTCGCCGCCAGTGGAGTTCTGTTCAATTGATTTATTGTTCTGTCGTTCGGTACCCCAAGGATTCGTATGTTGAACCCGGTGGACGATCATATATGGACACACTGCTATACAACTTCAATGTAGAATACAAGGGTAATACCGGGTGCGGGGTTGACAGTGAAACTATCGAATTGTTTCATAGATTTTGAACGCAGGAGAGCTGAATGAAAATGGATCGTCATCTGAGGTATTGTCCCTAGAGTTTGATCACGTTCTGGTCTTGATGCTTGATAGAAGGTCACGCACTCGATAGGCCCCAGTATTCTCAGTCCGCGTATATGAGTGTCTTTACCGCTCATGTGATTTGCCACAACGATGATTTGGAGCACATACGCCTGCACCGGCTTGCTGGGAACCTGAGTCAACACGGGAAGATCTGATTCGATACCGATGAACCTTACTATGTGGTCCCATCTTCATTGGGTTCTGATGACACGTCGAAGGTGATCCATCCATCCGGTTTCTCGAGGGTAGCTACTCGAACATCTTGGAGATCACTCGGCCCAGTCCCCGCACGAATAGCTAAAGTGGAGGGGGTGTAGGAGTCGTCTTGAGGCCAGCTGAGATATATACTGATTTTCTAAGCATCAAGGTGTCAACAAGAGTCTTCAAAAAGAAAGAAACTGGACTGACTTGAACTGCCACCTTACGAGGAAACTCGATGGTAACGAAGTGAGGCTGAGGACCGTCGGAGCTGATTTGACGCTCGAATTATGTGAACCATTAGTAGATCGGGTAAGAAAATACTGACTGCCAGAAAGTATCTGGGTCACCGTCCCTCAAGCACTCGGCACCAAACCCAAATTTATAGGACGAGACGGACCATTTGGCAATACGTCCAATGTCTGGCCACAGGAGAATAGGTGGCAGGCGCCCTGATAGACAAGGGTAAACTAGTGTTAGCCTGCAAGTATGAGTACTGCGTACAAACCTTGATGCATCATGGGTAAACCATCCTTGGGCATGTGAGCTACTGCAGATGGCGCAGAATTGACGGCATTTTGTACATCGTTGCGAGTCGCTATTGCAGCCATGTTTGAAAGCGCTGAAATGTTGAAGACGGACGTTGCCTACGGTACTGGTAATTGTAGAGCCCCACAAATTTGTACGGTGCAACCAAGATTGAAAATAATAACTCTAGTTTCCCCTAGATAGACCAGAGTGAAATAGGATGGCTGGTACTTGGATGGTGCTCGGGTGCTGTTAGTCTATATTTCATATTAGCTGATTACAGGACCTGGACCCAGCATATCCTATATATGTCATATCCGGTGGGCGGACGGAAGTGGCCCAAAAAGAGGCCCGGATTTGTAGCGTGTGCGGACAGAAATCGGCACTATATGGGGTCGATGCCCGATCCTGGGTGCTAGTTTGCGATGTCCGTCGGGACCGTATCCTGGTGTGCGGACAAATCTGGGAGCTGTACAGTCATGCACTGGCACTTGAAACACCTAACTCACGAGCTCACCACAACACAAATTGTCAAGATCGGTTGATAAGATCTACTAGAGTGCATCAATTCATGTAGAATACATACTATTTCACATACAATAATTGTGAAGAATGAGCAGGAATTGCAGCAAACATTTTTGGGTCCTTATTGACTGGCCCACCACTTGAAACAGTACCAAAATGGGTATATCAGAATAGATCATATCATTATGATTATCTTGCCAATATCTACATTGGTTACTCCTCTCCATCCCTGCCATCACTCCCGTTATTCCCATTGTCTTCCTCATCTTCACCTTCACCTTCACCACTCTCAACCATCAGCCTTGGAGCAGGTGCCTCCAATTTTCCGAGCTTTGGCTTAGCCCATCCAATCCTTCTCTTCTCTTGCTTTGCCAGATTCCTTTCCACTTCCCACAGGCACAATTCTTCACAGTAAATGCCTCTTTGATCTTTATTGCACTGTTTGCATGCCTCATCTGCTTCTCTCCATGCTGCCGTGACACCTGACTGTGCTTCTTTCAGCTTCTGGTGATTTTCTCATTCAACTTTCTCTTCCTCTGCTGCCATCTCATGGTCAACCACCTGTTTATGAAACTCATTACCTGTGAGTAGCCTTGGTAACCCATCTCCATTCAGTTGACCCTTTTTCTTCTTCTGCTTGTCTTCCTGGGCTGCCAACTGTTCTGAGAGACAATCACAATACATTGACTGCAGGACAACTGTTGACTGCATTCCAAAGAGTGCACTCTTCTGCAGGGCCAACTTTGAGTGGGCATCTTGTAATGCACTTTGGTAAGTGCATTCCTGTTTGTTCTGTGGTGTCTCCTCAAGTAATACATGTTTATGTTTGCAAGTAGGTGTTAACAGAGATGGTTGGTATTTGGGGAGGTGTTGAGATGAGGTCAGTGAAGTGTTACTAGTGAGGAACAATGCTGATGTTGATTCCAGATCCTCCATTGCTTTCTGGCCACTGCATTCCATTGTGGTCGATGCATGTGGTTGAAGTCAAAACACATCAGAAACTTTACACACATCTTATTTCATCTTATTTGTCTTAGTTTCATCTTACATATGTGTCTTAGTTTCATCTTATTTGGCTTGTGTGAATTGCTCAAGCCAAATAAGATGAAACTAAGACACATAAGATGAAATTAGATGTGTGTAAAGTTTCTGATGGGGCGTGGCATGCCACTGCTGTTATGGGGCCCTGCACCAGTAAAGGGGTTGCCAGAATCATGTGTCTGATGGGAGGGTGTTGTAGGGGATGGTTTTTGAGAATTTCTATGCAATATCTGATACTGATACATCATAGACAACACTGCTCGAACTGGGCTAGGCTGGAAGAGGGGTAGGTGGCCCTGAGATGATGTCTCCAAGCTGGGAGCCATCATTTCATTTGTCACAACATTGGGGTTGAATGGCCAGACTTCAGCCTTCTTGAAGGTGACATGTACCAACTCCAGAGTCAGAACCTTATGGTGAGCTCACCCATAAATACATAGAAATGAAGTTCTGCTTTGTGATATGTTGCCATGTAGATCCTTCAAAGTTGTCATGCTCTTCAGTCCAGCTACATTTGAGTGGACTGAAAACCATGACATTGAGCCCCTGATAAACATAGGATAGCACAACACATGGATATTATGGTCCCGTGCGTAATCTAGGAAGTCTTTTGTATAATAAGAGTTGTGCCCATCTACAAGAAGCAGTCGAGCATGTCCATTGGCTTGGTGCAAGTCTTCCCATCAAAGTCTTCTATCCATAGCTTTCCAATTACTCTGTCAGTCCAGCCTTTTTTTTGGAATGTGTAACACTATTGATTGGTGAGCCAGTGTTCTCATTTCTTGTTATTCCTTTAAATAGACTTGAACTCACGAAGCTTTTAATGAATTGTCCTGGTGCCAGTTTGTCAAAAATGATTGGCCTTTGTAAATCACTGTTGGAGCAATAGTTCCACCATCAGCACAGATGATCTCCTGATTCCCATCATGGTGCTGATACTGCATTTTGCAGGGCCAATGATGTGCTGTTTTAGCCCACTTCCGGGTTGGAATCCTGTTTCATCAACTGCCCAGGTGCAGTCTTGCTTGATTCCATACTGCTCCTGGGTATCCTTGAGTAGGTCAAACCATGCTGTCAAGTCCGGGTTCATTCCCGGAATTCCCGGATAGTCCAGAGTGCGGAGAAGGCGGAGATTGGCGGGAATTCCTGAGGGGGGTCGGAGTTGTAAGGAACTTCGGCTTCAGCTTATGTGCTGCGCCCCTGTATGAGTTCTGTTCCTTGATTTCGGGGCGGAGGGTTGGAGATCAATCCTAAGATCAACTTAAGGACTGAGGAGGTTCAGAGTGGAGTGGATCAGGAAGGAACAGGATTTAGTTGATATTCGAACTAAGGAAATATCAGAGAGTACACACGGGTTTATATACTGAAGAGTCCAGAAGATATAAAGATGTTAAAGTATGTCAGATGACTTGGAGTTTTGGGTTTCCGGAAGAAAATAAGGAATGAGTCGGAATGGCGTCAGAATAGGAGAATAATGACTGAAGGCAATGGTGCAATAATTGCGAGGCAAGGGGGAAGGGAATTATCAATAGGAACTGTAAATGTCAAGAAGTGTCAAAGGAAAGTGACATATGTCAAGAGATAACCAAGATAGGAATACGAAAGTCCAGGATGGGAATACGGAAGTCCAGGATGGGAATGCGGAAAGTCCGGGACGGGAAGTAAGTACGGGGTTCGGAATGTCCAATGAAAGAGAAATTGTCTAAGGTGAAGTCCGAGGCCTGGGATTTGATCATAGGGGTTCGGAATTGGGCCGGATGGGTTAGGGAAGTTTTGGGATGTGACACATGCCTTGTGAGTGTGCTCATTGACAGCATGTCCCTGCTTAGTGTCAAGAGCCAATCTCCAGCACATCCCCAAGCTTTCCACATGGCAGTTCAGGAAATGTCTGTCCAGTTCTTGCTTACTCCAGTTTTGGGGAATGTGCTCAGGAGCCATGCTTGCAGAAGAGAGTTGACATGATATTTGAGTGTCTTGTATGCGAGTGGAAAGCCCCTTGCAGCAAGCTCAAGGCAGTAGGCAGCAACATTTTCTTCTTCCTCAGGGGTAAGCCAAGCATTGTTATCTTCATTTGCTTGTTGAAAACTCCTCCCACCTTCAAGCCGCCTCTTGAAAGTTACATAACTGAGGGAAACCTTCTTCTGCCTATCCATCACCTCCTCTGCCTCATGACATAAAGCCCATAAGTCCCGTCTCTCTTTCTCAGGTTTGTCTTCATCTTGTTGATGCAGTTTTATTGCATCCATTAAAGCTTCTTCTTGATCCATCATTTTGATACACTGCTTCTCTGCTTTGGACTTTGCTGAGGTAAGTGTCTGTTCTTTACTCTAATAAAATTCCACTCATACTGATTTGCCATCCCATTTTAGGTATATCTTGGATGAAATATATGCTAAGATGCTGATAACTAGGCAATGTTATGGGTAGGGGTAACCTGCATGGGTCATGGGTATGGGTACTCACGGGTACAGGTATGGGTCAGCAGGCACTATACCTGTACCCATACCCATACCCTCATGTGGGTTGGTTGGGTAAGAATGATGAGATATATTTCAAATACAAAATCCAGTACTCAGTAGACAGCCATCACATTCTACACCCTGCTAGCAATATAAAAGAAAGTCTTAGTCCAATATCCCATACCTTAAAACTCTCATACATGACATGCAGCTCAGCATGTTCTCAACAACAGCCAAACGTGTCACAAAGCCAACAGAAAAAGCAAGGGCAACCCTGGAAAGCAAGGTAACAATGGCACTGAAGAAAAGGAAGGCAGAGGAGAGAAGCACAGTGACAAGTGCTGAAAAGGCAAAGGCAACCCAAGACACCAAGTCTGACAATGACAAAGCACCAGTGAAGAAAAGGAAGGTAGGGAAATGCAGTGATGGTGTTTGGATGGCCAGCACTAACCCTGACCCCAGCACCCCCCCAGACCAGTAGACATGCCATTGTGCAGACTGAGGAAGAGGAGGATACCCTACATGCTGATGCAATTGTGATTGATAGTGACAATAGTAGAGAGGGATCACCAAGTGTTGAGACTGCTGAGGAGGAACTCAGTTTGTTGAGAAGTTTATCCATGAAACTGATCTAATTAATATCTGCCAGAACACTTGAAAAAGGAATGGGTCTCACCTGTTTATGCCTTCTTCAATCCAACACATAATATAGTGCTTTGGTACCATAGTATATGGACAGCTGAGGTTGACAAATAGCCATGGCTCACAGGCCAGCTGATCGTTGGCCGACCTATGAGTTGCACCCGTAGGGCACAGATGGGCCGAGATGTAATAAAAATCCAGTGTGATATGAGTTGGCCAAGGGGTTATTTTAGTAAGGGTATTTTGAGTGATGGGTGGGTCAATATGTAGTGGTTTTGTGTGATATGAGTGGGCCAAGGGATGAGTGACCCCATAGGTCTCAGGTGGGCCAAGGGATGGGCAACCCATAGGTATTGGATGGGCTGAGGGATATTTCCATAGGCATTTTGTCAGCAATGGGTGAAGCCATTGAATGGTGGTAAGGGTGTACCATGGGGATGGGGTGGGCCAAGGGATGGGTGACCTATAGGTGTTGGATGGGCCAAGGAATGTGTGACCTGTAGGTCTTGGGTGGCCCAAGGGAGGGGTGACCCATAGGTCTTGGGTGGACCAAGGGATTGTTACGGTAGAACTATTTTAGCCCCTTTTCTTTTCTTTCTCATGTGACTCTGTACCATCACATGATTCCTTTCCTCTTTTGACCCTTTGTACGACCAGTGACTCCAGGCAAAGTCCCTGGCCTTATCTTTCTTCTGTCATATTCTATGACCTTCCACCCAATGGTGTCTATCCCCCTTATCTCTAGTTACCTTTCTTGGACAGTTCCTACTTTGGATATCTCGGTTCGTGCACCATTCCCTGTAGTATAAAGACCTGTACTCTACTTGGTTACAACCCAAGTTAGATCTACGCAATACATAGCTTAACAAGCTATCTCTTGGTCTGAGAACTCACTTCACCAATTGGCCTATAGTCTGCCAGTAAAGACTTCTGATAGATCTTGTCCTGCTTGACAACAGGACTCATTGGTGTTATTTGATTGAGCTCTCACAACCTCATCAGTGTAACAAAAGATCTAACTTCCTTACTCAATACTGCTATCACGCAGCCTATCCCCTGACAACCAGATACTGCCTTCATGCAGACCAATTGAACAAGATGTCTGAAATAACACTACTCTAGAAATTCAGTCACCTTGGAATGACACCAACACCAACATGTCTCTTGAGACGATAAACAATTGTCCTTCCTCTGAACCCATCTCACATGGCTTGGAATGACACCGACACTGACATGTCCCTCGTGATGATAAACGATCATCTTTCCTCTGAACCCACTACATGTGGCTTGGAATGACATTGACACCAATATGCCCCTCACAACCTGGAACGGAACACTGAATAATGTTCAGACCTGAATCGTTTCCACTCCCATATCCTGAAGACACTTTGACCTACAACTGGGAAACCTGCCCCAGCGCACTCTTTGACCTACAACTAGGGAACCTGTCCCTACCCCAAAGACCTTGACCTGAACAACAGATTCACTCTTAAACAAGACACGAAAGATCTCCCACCAGATTCTTCCACTGAAGACGATTCACCAGAATCCTTCAAAAACTCTGACTGTGACTCCACTAAACCCAAGATCCCTGACAACAAGTTTTCCATCACCAAACCCACAGATCCCAACAATGAACAAATAATGGCCTCCAAAGTCCTAGAACTGAAGATTGACACTCCTTCTGCCTTTGATGGCAACACTATCGACGCCGCCCAATGGATGTACTCAGTTATATCCTACTTCGAACTCAACGACTATGTCTACCACAGCGACAAGAAAAAGATCATTGCCACCCTTAGTTTCATGAACAAGGGAACAGCCACTCCCTGGGTCTCCCCTGGCTGCGCCAGCACAACCAAAATGATGACTGGGAAGCTGCAACCCTCTTTTTCCCTGATGAGAAGACTCTTCCCCAACATGACACCCCCAATGCCATCACCCAACGATACCTTCTCCGATATCTTGAACTCGACCCCGAAACATGCCTTGCCAAGAAACTGAAAAAGAAGATCGACTCTATGACCTATGACTTCCACAAGGTTACCCTTGCTACTGAACTCGCCCAGAAAGATGCTGAAGAAAAGAAAGAAAAACCCGTCCTTCCTTCCAAATTTGCTGAATTTGCTGATGTCTTCGACAAGAAGGCAACCGACCATGTACCCCCATCCCGTCCTTTTGATCATACCATTGATCTCAATGACTCTTTTGTCCCTAAAGTGGCCAAGACCTACCACTTGAACCCGAAAGAAGAGGAGGTGTGTAAGGAGTTCATTAAAGAACATCTTGAGACCAGCAAGATTTCTCTCTCCCAATTGCCACAAGCTTCCCCTTTCTTCTTCGTCCCTAAGAAAGATGGATTCCTTCGTCCTTGCCAGGATTACCGATACCTGAACTCCCACACAATAAAGAATGCCTATCCCCTTCCTTTAGTCTCCAACCTCGTCGACAAATTGAAAGGATTGAAGATTTTTACAAAGATGGACATCAGATGGGGCTACAACAACGTCCAGATCAAGCCAACTGACCAATGGAAGGCTGCTTTCATCACTCCCTTTGGTCTCTTCGAACTGAATGTCATGTTCTTTGGACTCTGCAACTCTCCCCCAACCTTCCAAGCTTTCATGAACCATGTCTTTGCCAACTTCAGGATGGCTCATTATCTACATGGATGATATCCTCATCCACTCTTCCAATGCCACTCTCCATCGAGAATGGACCCTGAAAGTCCTCCGACAACTGAAGGAAAATGACCTATATCTGAAACTAGAAAAGTGCAAATTTGCTACTGATGAAGTCAATTTCCTTGGCCTGATTATCCGTGAAGGAGCAGTAAAAATGGACCCTATCAAGCTGGACACAATCGCTAAATGGCAAACCCCGACTTGCATCAAACAAGTTCGCTCTTTCCTTGGATTCTGCAACTTCTACCAATGATTCATTCCTTCCTTCTCAACAATCGCTAAACCTCTCTCTGATTTGACCCAGAAGTCCTCTGCATAGGACTGGTCTCCTGACTGTGAGGCTGCCTTCCGGCGCCTCCAACACCTTTATATGCAACGGCCTGTATTGACCATGCCTGATGTCAAAAAAACCATTCTTTGTCATGACTGATGCCTCCCTCCATGCCACTGGAGGAGTTTTAATGCAAAAAGACAACAATGGTGACCTCCATCCCTGTGCGTACCTCTCCAAAACCTTCTCCCCCACTGAATGAAATTATAATATCTATGACCATGAACTTCTTGCCATCATCCACACTCTGACCTCCTGGAGACATTACCTCCAAGGAACTGCTCACCCTGTAACGGTCCTGACAGACCACAAAAACCTGATGTATTTCCGCTCCCCTCAAAAGTTATCCCACCGTCAAGCGTGCTGGATGCTGACCCTTTCTGATTATGATTTGGTATTCCAACACACTCCTGGAACTCAGATGGCACCCGCCGACGCACTATCCTGCATAAACTGCCCTGACACCTCCTCTGATAATCAAGATGTCACCCTCCTCCACGAGGGGCTCTTTATCAACACCATTGACCTTGAGCTGGTCAACAAGATTAAAGCCTCCACCCCCAATGATCCACTGGTCTTGACCACTACCTGAGCCATGGAAATCGGTGAATCCCTCTGATTGGGACTACGACGGCACTAATTTGTTCTTCAAGCATCGCCTATACATCCCTGCTGACCATCACACCCAGATTGTGCACTCTGTTCACGACTCTGCCTCTGCTGGACACCCTGGCATCACCCGTACCACTGCCCTTGTCTCACGTGACTTCTGGTGGCCAGGCCTATCCATGCTTGTCTGAAAGTTTGTCCAAGGCTATGCCACGTGCCAGTCTATGAAAGTCAACACTCACCCAACCGTCCAAGCCCTGTCCCCGATACCTTCCTCGTGCACCCGCCCCTTTCAGCAGGTCTCCGTCAACCTAATCACTGATCTCCTGATCTCCGATGGATTTGATTCTTTAATGGTCGTGGTAGACCATGGGCTTACTAAGGGGGTAATTCTATCTCCTTGTCACAAAATGATTGATGCAGCAGGAGTAGCGGACCTGTTCCTCCGAAACATTCACTAGATTTGGATTACACGACAAGATAATCTCCAACCGCAGACCCCAGTTTGCCTCCACCTTTGCCAAAGAACCCGGATGACTCCTTGATTATGATGTCTCCCTTTCCTCCACCTATCACCCTCAATCTGATGGAGAAACAGAATGAGTCAACCAGGAGGTTGAAACTTACCTCCAGATATTCTGCAATGGGAAACCCAATGAATGGGCATGACTCCTCCCTACTGTGGAATTTGCCCACAATTTGTTAGAACACTCTGTCATGAAGAAGTCCCCTTTTTCCTTGATCCTCAGATATGAGCCTCACTCCTACCCTTCCATCTCGAAAAAGTCCCCCCTACCCTTGATTGAAGAACACCTTACCTCCCTCGCTGATGCCCGAGCAGAAGCCCTAGTGGCACATGAAATTGCTCAATGAATAATGAAGGAACATGTCTCTTCAAAGTTCAAACCCTGGAACGTTGGAGATAAAGTTTGGTTAGAAGCCCGAAATCTCAAATTTGGATACCCATCCCGAAAACTGGCCCCTAAGCAAGAAGGTCCCTTGGAGATCCTTCAGGTTCTCTCCCCCATCTCCTATCAATTAAAGATCCTGTTTACATGGAAGATCCATGACGTCTTCCATGCTTCCCTCTTATCGTCCTATCGAGAAACCCCGGAACATGGTCCAAACTATTCTAGACCACCCCCTGACCTTATCAGATCAGAAGAAGAATACGAAGTGGAGAAGATCCTTTCCCATTGAGGCTCCCTTAATTGCCGCCAATACCTCATGTCATGGAAGGGTTACCCTTCTTCTGAAAACTCATGGGAACCGGAGTCCAATTTCCGAAACTCTGCTTCAAAACTTCACGGATATAAACTGTCCCATTCTCAAGATTTCCCCCATCTCATCCGCTCTCATCTCAGAAACAAACAACAAAAGACTTCTCCTTGAAAAGCATGCCTTGCCAGTTCACTTTCTCTCACACTCAATTTGTTCCTCATCCCCTCCCATTTTCCACTAGACAACAACTCCCTGTAGCGAGCGTAACCGCCACCTCCTACAGAAACTTCTTCCAAGACTCTCACCACAATGCTTACATCCTTTGCTCCCTTGACCCAGACTTGACACTTGATAGCTCTTATCAAGCAGTCCTTCAAATTTACCAAACCTCTACTCTCCTATCCCATATGCAGCGCCACTCCTGCTCCACTGATTTGCAACTCATCTCCGTCATCCTTAAAGATATTCTATTCAGTTAGAACAAGAAGACACTCTGAACAACCTCCTTCACCAACTAGGAGCTACAGACCTAATTGCGAACATTGAAGGCATTGAAGGTCCTGACTCTTCCTCATCATCATCTGTGCCAACTTCACCTCCTTCTTCATGATCTTTCAGTAATAGTAACTCCGACAAAACTCGTCCAGTTCCTCCTCCTCGCCATTCACGCCGAAGCTGTACACAGACTCTCTTCTCCATCTCCTCGACCCACACCTCAGTAACTCCCAGTCCTGGAGACACACCTTCCACCCCCATTGACGTTGACTCTACTGAAGAAGCCTTTGGCATCCCTGCCAACACCATCCTTGAGCTCGCCAACCAAGCAGAATGAAACCACATTTATCTAACCCAAACCCAACTCCCTCTCCTGAGTAACCATCCCCACTACAACTGTTCCTGCTATGAATGTTGAAGACTCGGACACATTCGTGTCAATTGCCAATACTATGAATGTCCCAAATGCTTCAAAAACACCCCTGGACATACCCAAGCTGACTGTCCTGGACATCCAACCTGGGGGCCTAGAGTTTGAGATGAAGACCGTGGAGATGACATCTTTGACGATTCCGCCATCACCAACATGACTGGTTCACCCAGCATGGAGTATAGAGAATTGTAAAAGGTTGGTGTTCTTTTATCTATATGGAGGGTAATGTTACGGTAGAACCATTTTAGCCCTTTCTCACGTGACTCTGTACCATCACATGATCCCTTTCCTCTTTTGACCCTTTGTACAACCAATGACTCCAGGTCAAGTCCCTGGCCTTATCTTTCTTCTGTCATATTCTATGACCTTCCGCCCAATGGCATTTATCCCTCTTATCTTTAGTTACCTTTCTTGGACAGTTCCTACTTTGGATATCTTGGTCCATGCACCGTTCCCTGTAGTATAAAGACCTGTACTCTACTTGGTTACAACCCAAGTTAGATCTACACAATACATAGCTTAACAAGCTATCTCTTGGTCTGAGAACTCGCTTCACTGATTGGCCTATAGTCTGCCAGTAAAGACTTCTGATAGATCTTGTCCTGCTCAACAACAGGACTCATTGGTGTTATCTGATCGAGCTCTCACAACCTCATTAGCATAACAGGGATGGGTCATTGGTAGGTGTTGGATGGGCCAAGGAATATGTGACCTATAGGTCTCGGGTGGGCCAAGGGAGGGGTGACCCAAAAGTCATGGATGGGCTGATGGATGGGTGACCCGAAGGTCTTGGGTGGGCCGAGGGATGGGTGACCTGTAGGTGTTGGATGGGTGACCCATAGGTGTTAGATGGGCTGAGGAATGTGTGACCTGTAGGTCTTGGGCAGGCCAAGGGAGGGGTGACCAGTAGATGTCAGATGGGCTGAGGAATGTGTGCCCCATAGGTCTTGGGTGGGCCAAGGAAGGTGAGCCCCATAGGTCTCAGGTGGGCCAAGAGAGGGATGACCCAAAAGTCACGGATGGGCTGAGGGATGGATGACTGGTAGGTCTTGGATTGGCCAAGGGAGGGGTGATCCACAGGTGTTGGATGTGTTACAGTAGAGCCATTTTAGCCCCTTTTTCTTTTCCTTCTCATGTGACTCTGTTCCATCACATGATCTCCTTCCTATTTTGATCCTTTGTACAATCAGTGACTTCAGGAAAAGCCCCTGACCTTATCTTTCTTCTTTCATATCCTATGACCTTCCTCAGATGATGCAGGCAGTCATTGGCTTGACCTTTTCTGAGTTCCAGTTCTTCATCTGCCAACCAATCTATACCTAAGTCCTTACAACCCTGTCTACCCATGGAGAATGGCAAGGGGAGATCAGCTTCTTTGGCATGGTGAGGATCAAGGTTTCCAAAGGCTACTTTGACACCATCATCAGATCCTATGTCATCAATCCAGTCTTCCTCATCATGGTTGGCTGCATCAGATCCCTGAGTGTCAATTCTACCTATGAATGAAGCAGCATCTGAGACAAAGCTGCAGATTTTTGTCCCTAGCCAATCCCTCTTCCTTGCCAGGGCCAGCCTCTGAGCTTCTGTGGACCGATGACCAGAAGAACAGGCCTCTAACTTTAGCTGGATCTGTGATTGCTGGATTTGCAACCCCTGAGCAAGCCAAGTACTGGAACCCCTTTGGCTCAAAGTCATGGAACGAGATCCCAATAGCATGGCAAGCTCAATGCTTTTCATTGTTGGGGCTGGAGAAGCTTCTTTAGCTAGCTGACATGCAGATGCAAAGAAGAATTACCAGAGTCCAATCTGATCTCATAAACATCCATGACCACAGGGTTTCCTTCTCTTTCCTTCATGGCCTTTTGCTCCTGCTTCACCACCTAGCCTCTGGCAATCCTTCATCCAGAGCTTGGAAGGCACCTGGTGCCTCTTCCTTGCTGGTCAATGCCATCTTGAGTTTCTGATGAATGCTTCCAGCTAACAGAAATCAGCCTTGACAACCAACAGAGCAGACTGGTCTCACATCTTCTGGAAATTGGAATCATTCATCTGAAAGTCCAACAGTTCTTGCCAATGGGGAGCAGACATCCCCTGGGCTGAACCTGAAATCACATTCAAGATCACCCACAGAGTCTCTATAATCTCTCCCTTGACTCTACCTGCTCCTTAAATGAACCCAGGAGAGTATCTTGCAAAGCATTCATTTTGGCGGCCATGGACATGCCACAGGCTGATGCTCAGCATTAGGCTGATCTCAGTTGGGATGCTCAGATATGAGTTTGAGGATACCCTCTGTCTGAAGTGTTTCATGTATTGATAATTAATGTCATAGAATGTGAGGACCCTTTGGATCCCTGCCATGTTGTGTCTGAGAGCATGTGTCACATCCTGAAACTCCCCTCACCCATCCGGCCCAATTCCGGATACTGTCACATCCTGAAACTTCCCTAACCCATCCGGCCCAATTCCGCACTCCTATGATCAAATCCTGAATCCTGGGCCTCGGACTTTACCTTAGATGATTTCTCTTTCATCGGACATTCCAACCCCATACTTCCCATCCCGGACTTTCCACATTCCCGTCCCGGACTTCCATATCCCCATCCCGGACTTTTGTATTCCTATCTTGGTTATCTCTTGACATATGTCACTTTCCTTTGACACTTCTTGACATCTACAGTTCCTAGCGATAATTCCCTTTCCCCTTGCCTCACAATTATTGCACCATTGCCTTCAGTCATTATTCTACCATTCTGACACCATTCCAATTCATTCCTTACCTTCTTCCGGAAACCCAAAACTCTGATTCGTCCAACATACTTTTAACATCTTTATATCTTCCGGACTCTTCAGTATATAAACCCGTGTGTACTCTCTGATATTTCCTTAGTTCGAATATCAACTAAATCCCGTTCTTTCCTGATCCCCTCTGAACCTCCTCAGTCCTTAAGTTGATCCTAGGATTGATCTCCGACCCTCTGCTCTGAAATCAAGGAACAGAACTCGTACAGGGGCACAGCACATAAGCTGAAGCCGAAGTTCCTTACAACTCCAACCCCCCTCAGGAATTCCCGCCAATCTCCACCTTCTCCACACTCCGGACTATCTGGGAATTCCGGGAACAAACCCAGACTTGACAGCATGGCTTAGTGCATAGTGCATGTTCACCTATCTTTAACATAGGGTAAGTCAGTGGTTGGCCAGACCAATTAGGCATGCTGTACCTTTCTCCTTTTTGAAAGTCTACAAGGGAATGTGGAATAAAACACCCATGCTGGGCACATGCACATCCCCCTATTCCAGTGGCTTCTAACTTATGCCTATGGGCATTGGCCTGGTTCACCACCCAATGGTTATTACAGTCCAACCTCTGCCATCGGTAAGTCAGCACTTTGGCACTTCAGGCTCGGTCCTCGGTCCTACCTCTGGAGAGTCCTTTGCATCCTTCAAGTAGTCATGATACCTTTCCTGACCGACCATGTAGCCCTTGCCATCACTGAGAAATACCTGATCATCTGGCTTCTTGTCATGCTTATGCTCAGCCTTGAAGTTTCCATCCATGATGATGGTCCAAGAATATTTCCAGCTACCATGGAATTGAATTGTCAGTTGTGCTTCTCAATTGATGCTTGGAAGCTTGCCTAGATATATCCTTGTCTATTTCTGGATCCAAATTTACCCCCTTCTGTGGACATGCTGGGCAAAAGAGGACCAGTTGGCCCGATCCAATGGCCCTTGGGTCATGCCCAAAGCCATTCCATTTCAGAAGTTTGAGAACTCTCCAGATCCTGGCCACATGAAGGAGCTCTCTGTACCAATCCTACTCCCCTATCAGGCCCAAGACATGTAGTATATATAGCA
Organism: Gyrodon lividus; assembly: GCA_014904945.1. Taxonomy (NCBI): domain Eukaryota; kingdom Fungi; phylum Basidiomycota; class Agaricomycetes; order Boletales; family Gyrodontaceae; genus Gyrodon; species Gyrodon lividus. The sequence goes on from MU127428.1 coordinate 96,187, forward strand.
GAGAATCTCACTGGAACCAAGTGAGGGAACACATTGGAAGTGATCCTCTTCAGCTTGCTGAAATAATTCATTGCTGCAGTCCCAGATTCCACATTGTCCCAAAGGAAGTCATCCAGTACCTGGAAGGTGAAGACTGTGCTCAGGCAAGCAGTGCTGGCAGGAAATAGACCCACACCGATCAGCTGGATGTGGGGATCCCAACTGCCTGGACAATTGCAGTATGCCAGGTCACAATAGTGCACCCCCAAGGTGTCCACCACCACCAGGGCACCAGGAGAATCTGGAACCTGAAGGTGAGGTGGCTGAGCTGCTGGGTGGTAACCCTCCCATGTCCTCATCAGGCACATCCTGAGACACTTCCCTGACTCCAGATGGGCACACCCCTCCATCATGTCCCAGATGTAGAGTCAATCCGGCCTATGGGCATCACTTTGATCAAGCAGAGGCATTTCAATATAAGTGTCAGGAAACATACCAGCCAAAGAGAAGTAAGTTCCAGTCCATTGCTCTACCCAATGAAAGGGGTGAAACCTATGCCTCGCTCTACAGCAGGAAGTACAGAAGAGGGGCCTTCTGAAACAATCCGAACATCTATAGGTACTATCAAGTCCGGGTTCAATCCTGGAATTCCTGGATAAGTCCGGAGTGCACGGAACGGCGGGGTCGGTTGGGAATCCCTGAGGGGGGTTGGAGGGGCAAGGAACTTTGGCTTCAGCTTATGTGCTGCACCCCTATACGAGTTCTGTTCCTTAATTTCAGGGCAGAGGGTCGGAAGACAATCCTAAGGTCAACTTAAGGACTGAAGTGGAGCAGGAGAGAACAGGATTTAGTTGATATTTGAACTAAGGAAATATTGGAGGGTACAAGCGGGTTTATATACTGAAGAGTCCGGAAGATATAAAGATGTTAAAGTATGTTGGACAAATCAGAGTTTCGGGTTTCCGGAAGAAAGTAAGGAATGAATCGGAATGGCATCAGAATGGTGGATGGAGGGTACAAGCGGGTTTATATACTGAAGAGTCCGGAAGATATAAAGGTGTTAAAGTATGTCGGACAAATCGGTGTTTCGGGTTTCTGGAAGAAAGTAAGGAATGAATCAGAATGGTGTCAGAATGGTGGAATAATGACTGAGGGTAATGGCGCAATAATTGTGAAGCAGGGGGAAAGGGAATTATTGGTAGGAACTGCAGATGTCAAGAAATGTCAAAGGAAAGAGACATATGTCAAGAGATAGCCGAGATAGGAATACGAAAGTCCGGGACGGGAAATATGGGGTTTGGATTGTCCAATGAAAGAGAAATCTTCTAAGCTAAAGTCCAAGGCTCAGGATTCGGGATTTGATCATAGGAGGCCGGAATTGGACCAGATGGGTTAGGAAAGTTTCAGGATGTGACAGGTACCATCTCTGAGACAATGAGAACACTTCCGAGGATCAGGTGATCCCTTCAGCTGTAACAAGATATTGAGATACAGTTCTTTATGATCTTTCCATCCCCTGAGGAAGTTGTTTTGTGTCTGGAATAGTGTCACATCCCGAAACTTCCCTAACCCATCCAGCCCAATTCCGAATCCCGAGCCTTGGATGTTACCTTAGAAGATTTCTCTTTCATGGGACATTCTGAACCCCGTAATTCCCGTCCCAGACTTTCATATTCCTATCTCGGCTATCTCGTGACATATGTCTCTTTCCTTTGACACTTCTTGACATCTACAGTTCTTATCAATAATTCCCTTCCCCCTTGCTTCACAATTATTGTGCCATTGCCTTCAGTCATTATTCCACCATTCTGACACCATTCTGATTCATTCCTTACTTTCTTCCAGAAACCCGAAACACCGATTTGTCCGACATACTTTAACACCTTTATATCTTCCGGACTCTTCAGTATATAAACCCGCTTGTACCCTCCATCCACCATTCTGATGCCATTCCGATTCATTCCTTACTTTCTTCCGGAAACCCAAAACTCCGATTCGTCCAACATACTTTAACATATTTATATCTTCCGGACTCTTCAGTATATAAACCCGCTTGTACTCTCTGATATTTCCTTAGTTTGAATATCAACTAAATCCCATTCTCTCCTGATCTGCTTCACTCTGAACCCCCTCAGTCCTTAAGTTGACCTTAGGATTGACCTCCAACCCTCTGCTCTGAAATTGTTACAAATTTTATATCTCGTACCTTTCTTTTACTTTTACTTTTACTTTTACTCCACGATCACATGATTAGTCACATGACCTACTCGCGACTGCTTTTACTTTTGTCAGGTGACTTTCTTGTCTCTTATGACATCATACCTCATGACTTATGCATGTACGTTCTAGTTCTTTCCATATGACATCACTTTCTTCTCTAACATTCTATGACATTCTACGATACTCCACTATGACATCATATGCTGACTGATAGCTGACTCAGACACTTTAGGGTAGACATTAGTTAGCAGTATATAAGATTCAATATAGTGACCAAGGAACTCCAGTTTAGTTCACTTGGGTCTTCTCCTACAGACTACGAGTTTGGGCTCCTCTCTTGTCATCACTGCTTTGCAGACTGCTGATATCATCATCTCCTTTCATCATTCCTCTTGTTTGAGTGTTGTTCCTAAGACATTGCTTTGCGAATCGTCTGTGGTGCTTCATTTGAACTAAACTTCTTCATCATCTTACCGACAACACTCTCGATGTTCATTGTCCTCTTCCAACTGGGATCTGGGGGCTCGCGCATTACGGTGCTATGGTACATAAGTAGTACAACCTTTTAGTAGTCACTTGCTATCCCACCAGATGCAAGGAAGCTCTAGCCACCTTAGGGGCTCAGAGAAAGAGATTCACCTCAAGCAGTGACTGGCAGGAGAAAAACCTGACAGGCGTCTGACCATGCGTCTCAAAGAGTTTTGGTTCATCTTCGTATCTAGGGTCCTCGTGAGGCCAACACGTTGTTACTATAGTTTTACGATACGATCTAGTGAGAGATTGAGATCTCATAGATCCTAGGGAAGTGGAGGCGAGATACCCCTGCCCTTCTACACGTTTTCATCATTCCACGTTTACCTTCAGAAGACTGGGTTGTGAACGCCTTACTTAGGCTCACACCCCTGAAGGAAGAAGTAGTCGAACCAAAGATCAAGTTCGACAACCTATACCACCCCGAATACCTCCAAACACCACCCCCAAAGAAAGAAGAAGAAGGCGAATTCCTTTGACAAGCGTCATCCTTTGATCCAAACGATCAACCAATTCTGGAACGTTTTTCCACCCCTAATGTCGCACCCCCTCTCCAATTCAATTTCCGAGGAGAAAGAATCCTCCGACGCTCATCTCGAATTGCCGCTAAACCTTACGACAAGAAATACCTGAAGTAATGGAATACTCTGAAGTGATCAATAACCTCAACGCCACCATAGCCGCGTTGCAGGATCAGTTAACCGCTATGGCCACGGAAATGCAGAAAGTCAAAGACGAGAAAGGCACAAAGGAGTTAAAGTTCAACAAGAAGTTTGAACTCGTGGCTGATCCCGGCCAATATGAAGGGGAAAGAGCAAAATTCAATGAGTGGTAGACAAAGCTACAAGTATGGATTACCTCAAACTGGGATGGGTTCAAAACAAACCAAGAAATAGCATGTGCAGTTTGGACCAGGATGAAGGGTCCAATAGCAGGTCAATATGTGGAGACCTGAATGAACGACTGTCTCGCAAAAAGGCAACCATGGCCAAAATGGAAGGATCTTCAAGCTGAGGTCCCTAAATTCTTTCGGCCACAGACCAAAGTCGATTGGGCAAGGGCAACCTTGCAAAATATGAAGCAAGGAAACTCCCGGGTGGACGACTACATCACCAACTTTCTTTCTCTCATCACACTATCTGGGATCTCAGATGAGCACAGTGGTATACCTGCTGGAGCGAAACTCCAAACCCGAAATAATTAAGCAGATGTACATCACAGGACAAAGAAAGACAATAATCCAAGAGGCGGCCCTTGCTATCAGGGAAATTGGGCATGCCCAAGAACTTTACAACATCCAATTCGGCTCAACCCAGGGAAGTGCCTGGTTCAACAATGCTAAACAATCCTCTGCCTCTTCCGGCAGCAAGACTTATGGTGGATGCAGAGAACCCATGAATGTCGATGCTGCCCAAAAAGGCAAGTGCTTTAACTGCAGGGGACCACATATGGTGTGCAATTGCAAGGCACCCAAGAAGCCCTGCGGAGAATGCAAGTGGCTGGGAGGACATCACAAAAATGACTGTAGACAGTCAAAAGGGAAAGGAAGGGACGTACATACTACAGGCACAGAGCAAGGAACAGCTCCACCCCCTTCTAATCCAGTCGGGCAATTTCCGTGCATAGGAATTTGTGGAGTTCCTGTAGGTCAACTGCATATTCACAGGCATGGGATGAGGTCAAATCCCTTTCGGGGTAGACCAAGACGTTGGGATGGTAGCCTTTGTTAGCAAAGAACGGGGATACTCCTGTAGTAGTGCTAGGGGCATTATTGTAGGTGAATTCTGTGAGGGGTAGGAGTTCCAACCAATTGTCCTGTTGGTAGTTGCAGTAGATTTGGAGATACTGCTCGAGGGTCTGGTTTGCTTGTTCCATTTGCCTGTCGCCTTTGGGACGATATCCCAAAGTGAAGTGAAGTTGGATGTCGAGGGCTTTCCCGAGGGAACGGAAGAAGTGGGAGACAAACTCGGAACCCCAGTTGGAGGTGATGTGGGAGGGAACTCTGTGCTTGGAAAACACATGGAGCAGGAATAATTTCGCAAGGCTCGGAGAGTTGATAGTGTCGTGAGTGGGAATGAATATGGATTGCTTGGAAAGGCGGTCGATGACTATGAGGATTGCAGTATATCCGCCAGAAGAGGGAAGTTGTTCGATGAAGTCCATGGAAATGGAGTTCCAGGGCTTTTCGGGGATTGGAAGCTGCTTGAGCATTCCATAGGGGCGGTGTCTAGGAGTTTTAGCTCGGGCACAGGAGGTGCAGGAACTGACATAGTTTTTGACAAAGGTGCGGAGTCCTGGCCAAGTGTATTCCTGGCAGACAAGCTCTAATGTCCTGTTTTGCCCGAAATGTCCAGACAGGGGGTGGTCGTGCTTGTATCGGAGGATGCGAAGACGGAGGTCCTTAGCTTCCGGGACAAAGATGTGATTGTCAAGCGTCAGGAAACCGTCAGGGTTGACAGCCCACCAGGAGTCAGGCTTAGCTTGTCACATCCCAAAACTCTCCTCACCCATCCAGCCCAATTCCGAACCCCTATGATCAAATCCCAAATCCTGGGCCTCAGACTTTACCTTAGACAATTTCTCTTTTATCGGACATTCCGAACCCCATACTTCCCATCCCGGACTTTCCGCATTCCCATCCCAGACTTTCGTATTCCTATCTCGGTTATCTCTTGGCATATGTCACTTTCCTTTGACACTTCTTGACATTTACAGTTCCTATCGATAATTCCCTTCCCCCTTGCTTTGCAACTATTGCGCCATTGCCTTCAGTCATTATTCTCCCATTCTGACGCCATTCCGACTCATTCCTTATTTTCTTCCAGAAACCTGAAACTCCAAGTCGTCCGACATACTTTAACATCTTTATATCTTCCGGGCTCTTCAGTATATAAACCCGTGTGTACTCTACAATATTTCAAATATCAACTAAATCCCATTCTTTCCTGATCCTCTTCACTCTGAACCTCCTCAGTCCTTAAGTTGACCTTAGGATTGATCTCTGACCCTCCACTCTGAAATCAAGGAACAGAACTCGTACAGGGGCACAGCACATAAGCTGAAGCCAAAGTTCCTTACAACTCTGACCCCCCTCAGGAATTCCTGCCAACCTCCGCCTTCTCCACACTTCAGACAATGCAGGAATTCCGGGAATAAACCTGGACTTGACATAGCTCCTAAGCGTCCAGGGCAGAAGTGGATGACAAGATTGAACTGGGATAGGAATTATGGCCAGCGGGCTTGTCGGTGGGTCAGAACTTTGGAGGTGGTGAAATATTCCAGATTTTTGTGATTGGTAACGACGTCGATAGGGGTGCCGGAACCTTCAAGGTAATGATACCAATGCCAGAAGGCCTCGTGGATAGCAAGGAGTTCCTTATCATGAGTATTGTAGTTGAGTTTCGGGGCTGTCAGGGTGCAGGAGTAGAACGTGACGGGGCAGAATTCCTCGTCCGGGCACCGGATCGAGAGGATTCCCACGATAGCATAGTCCAAAGCATCGGTTTCAACTGTGATAGGACAGTCCGGAATCCAGTGGGTAAGGATAGGGGCTCGGGTGAAGGCATCTTTGAGTTGTGTGAAGGCGGAGCGGCAGGAATCATCGAAGTTCCAGGGGGCATTTTTCCGAGTGAGTCAGGTGAGTGGGACAACGATATTGGAGTAGTTGAAGATGAAGTGATGATAGAAGTTGGCGAACCCAAGGAAGGACTGAATGTCCTTGACTTTCCGGGGTTCGGGTCAATCTCGGACTGCCTGGACTTTCTCCAGGGACATAGTCAGTCCCTGGGGAGATAGACAGTAGCCCAGGTATGTGACGGAGTCTGAGTGCCACTCACACTTCTCCGGTTTGGCATAAAGTCCGTGTTTCTGGAGATGCCAGAGGACTTCCCAGACATGTTCTTTGTGAGAAGCCATGTCGTTGGAGTAAATGAGGATGTCGTCAAGGTAGACCACAACGCAGATGTCTAGGAGGTCCACGAAGATACTATTGATGAAGCACTGAAAGGCCGCAGGGGTGTTGGTGAACCCAAAGGGCATCACCAGCCACTCGTATGAACCATAGCGAGTCTGGAAGGCAGTTTTCCATTCATCCCTGGGAGCAATGCGGACAAGGTGATATGCATGGCGGAGGTTGATTTTAGTGTATACCTTGGTGCGGCTAGGGGAATCAAGGAGGTCGGAGATCAGGGGTAAGGGATAGCGGTCTTTTTTTGTGATTTTGTTGAGTCCTCGGAAATTGACACAGAGGCGTAGGGATCTGTCCTTCTTGCAGACAAAGAGGATGGGAGCACCGTGGGCGGATTTGGACTGGCGGATGAAGCCAATCTAACAAAGCGGGAAAAGCGGAAATTTCGGAAAAGTTGGGAAAAGAAACAAGAGGCATAAGGGCCTTGGGATCATAAAGAGTGGACACATTGAGATGGGTCTCCATAGGTGCATGGTGGGATTCAATGCAGCCTCCTTCCCATGCGGAGTCTGGAAGGCTGCGCCCTAATTTTTTGCCTCAGGGGAAGAGGC
>MU127428.1:103959-185083 GCA_014904945.1 Gyrodon lividus
GGTTTTTGCTGCACAGGCTTTGGATACACAGGAAGTGGACTTCTGGCAATCCTTAGCTACATGTCCAGCGGCTCCACAGAACATGCACAGCTTGAGGTCAAAGCGGCGTTTGCATTCCTCAGAGGTGAGGCATCCATCCTTCCTGAGTTTTCTGTAGAGGTCAGATGCGGGTTTCAGGATAGGGACAGAGGACTTTGCCGATGAGGACACGGAAGTGTTGGACAAAGTGGCGGGTTTCGGAGATGAGGTGGTGGGAGTACTTTTGGATGTGGAGGACTGGTTTCTGGAGGGTCTGATCTGGCGAGCGACTTTGGACTTGTGTTCCCAATATCTCCCGTCGATAGTCTGAGAGAGAGTGCAGAGTTCTCCTAGGGAGCACGGTTTTCCGATGTGGGAAAGCTCGTCTTTGATGCGATCCGGAAGTACATTGTAGAAGTGATGTCAGAGGGCTCCCTCACCACAACCCTGGACCTGGGAGGTTAGGCAATTGAATTCTACCACGTATGTGTTGATATGCTGAGAGTCTTTCATGGATAGGTGGTCGAGTTGATGTTTGGCATCACCGACAGGGTCGTGGGGGCCAAAGTTGGTCTGGAGCTCAAGGACAAATTCCTGATAATTGTCCATCCAGTCTGGATCATCCATCTGGAGGAGGTCAGGCTTGAACCATTTGAGGGCCATACCTTTTAGGTAAGACTGGGTGAAGGTGACTTTCGTGTGGTCAGTCCGGAATGTGCAGGGACAGTCCTGGAAGTTCAGCTCGCATTGGACCAGGAAGGCCTGCAGCTTGCGAGGGTCAGTCCCATTGAAGGTGTCAGGTTCCTGCACCTTTGTGCACAGAGATGAGGAGTTTTTGGATTCACGGTCGCGGCACAATAACTCAGCAAGGCCGCGAACTGCGTTGGCAAGCGCCATGATAGGGTTAGGCAGAATTGCATTGTTGGGGTTGTCATCATCGGAGGGGTTGGGGTCGTTGTTGCCACCATTCCCATCATCAGAGGGGTCCGGGGCACCCCCGGAGTGGTGACAACCTGTGGGAGTAGGGGTGGAGATGATTTGAGACAGAGGTCTCGCCTGAGAGGCGGAGGTTGATGTACAACGAGTGGAAAAGCTTTGGAATTGTTCAGCGACATTGGGGCCTCAACACGAGGTCATCAGGGAGTGCAGGGCGTCTTCTTGGGCTGCCTCCAACTGAGCTGTGTCAATGCTTTGCATACTGCGTGTTTGGGCACAAGTCTGGATAGTTCTAGACATGCAGTAAAGAGGTGATGTTAGCGAACTCATAGAGGTTTGAGTTCAAATATACTGTCAAGTCTGGGTTCAATCCTGGAATTCCCGGATAGTCCGGAGTGCACGGAATGGCAGGGTTGGTCAGGAATCCCTGAGGGGGGTCGGAGGGGTAAGGAACTTTGACTTCAGCTTATGTGCTGCGCCCCTGTACAAGTTCTGTTCCTTGATTTCAGAGCAGAGGGTCAGAGGTCAATCCTAAGGTCAACTTAAGGACTGAGGGAGTTCAGAGTGAAGCAGATCAGGAGAGAACTGGATTTAGTTGATATTCAAACTAAGGAAATATCAGAGAGTACAAGCAGGTTTATATACTGAAGAGTCCGGAAGATATAAAGATGTTAAAGTATGTCGGATGAATTGGAGTTTTGGGTTTCTGGAAGAAAGTAAGGAATGAATCAGAATGGTGGAATAATGACTGAGGGCAATGGCGCAATAATTGTGAAGCAAGGGGGAAGGGAATTATTGATAGGAACTGTAGATGTCAAGAAGTGTCAAAGGAAAGTGACAAATGTCAAGAGATAGCCAAGATAGGAATACGAAAGTCCGGGATGGGAATGCGAAAGTCCAGGATGGGAAGTATGGGGTTTGGAATGTCCAATGAAAGAGAAATCTTCTAAGGTAAAGTCCGAGGCTCAGGATTTGGGATTTGATCATAGGGGGCCAGAATTGGGCCAGATGGGTTGGGAAAGTTTCGGGATGTGACAGATGTGACATTTACAGCATCTGATGTCAATGAAGCAATCCAGGATTCAGGTAGGGACTGACAAGACACTACCAACTCTCAAAACACACCCTTTGAATGAAATATCACTGGATATCATGCCTTGTGAACCATCTAGTAGAGCTAGCAGTGTATCTATTGGGACCAAGGCTTCCCAGAAGCTGTCAGAGGAGGAAATAGATATCCTCAAATCTCATTTGGAAGCATGGAAGAACAAGAGGAACAGGCCTGGAGCATACAGGGCAGTGCATAAGGAAGTGAAGAAGTTGGATATGGTGGAAAGGATGAACATAGAGGAATGGGATGGCTGGAAGGAGGTGAGTCCTATATGACATGTGGGATTTTCAGCTGATGTTTATGTCCCAGAAAAGATGTACAAGAACTGGCTTTACAACCATGGCCAAAAATAACTACCAAACCTATGGTAAAGTATGGAAAGAGTTTCACTGCTAGGGATGTGATAAAGGTACAGAAGAGGATAGAAATTCAGAAGATAATAGAGGAAGACAATGGGTCATAAACTGGGGACAGAGAGATGATAGCTCAGTATCCCTGGGCTGTTAATAAAGTGATGGAAAGTCTCACAGAAGAGTTAAAGGAGGCCAAAGCCAAAGCCAAAGAATGGAGGAAAGAAAGACCACCTCAAGAGGTACAGGCAAGGTAAGGGTTGAAGCTCTGGATGGAGACCAACTGCTGACATCCTACTATAGAACAGCCTTACAGAAAGGGGAGAAATATGTGAGGGAGTTTGCAGAGGAGGTGTGGAAGAGATGTGGGATGAGAGTAGCCATCCTGGCAGACTGGAAAGACAAAGCTGAAAAGATCATGACCACTCAGTAAGTGACTGATTGTCACATCCCAAAACTTTCCCAACCAATCTGACACACTTCCAGCCCCTTATGATCAATCCCCGATTCCCAGACTTTACCTTAGAAGAATTTCTCCTTCATCTGATATCCCGAATCCTGTATTTCCCAGACTTTCACATTCCCATCCCAGACTTTTGTACTCCTATCTCGGCTATTGCTTGACACAATTATTGCACCATCATCCTCAGTTATTATTCCATCATTCTGATGCCATTCCAATTCATCCTCTTACTTTGCTCCAGAAACCCAAAACCCTGATTCGTCCGAGATACTTGAACAGTTTTATATCTTCTGGACTCTTCAGTATATAAACCTGACTTTACTCTGTAATATTTCCTTAGTTTAAATATTGACTAAATCCTGTTCCATCCTCCAAAGTCTCTGCTTCACTCTGAAACCTCTTCCAGTCCTTAAGTTGATCTTAGGATTGTCCTCCGAACTTCTGTCTTGAAATTAAGGGACAGAACTCATACAGGGGCACAGCACATAAGCTGAAGCCAAAGTCCCTTGCCCCTTCAACCCCCCTCAGGGATTCCTGACCCCCTTTGCTTTTCCATGCACTCTGGACTCTCCAGAAATTCTGGGATTGAACCTGGACTTGACACTGATCTGGAAATCCACAAGCCAAAGGTATCCAGAATGCTAACCGGGCCATGAAGACATTAATGATGAGATTTGGAATGGAGCAGGATTCAATGGGTGGGGTGAAGCTCATCAAAGATGAATGGAGTATGCCAAGACTGAGCTTGGAAACTTGGGATTGTCAGATGGGGGTGAGACCAAAGCCAATCTCGAAGCCAATCATGCATCTAATGCTGAGGTTCAGCCACAGAAGAAGAATGAAAAGAAAGGGAAGGTAGATCCTGTCTCAATGGTTAGCAATGGAGAAAAGGCTTGGATAACAGACATGAAGGATGTTAGCCTGAAGATCATGAAACAGATCATCCAGGGCTTCATCACCTTTCACTATAGTAAGTGGATATGGCTTAGTGAACACCAGACCTGATTGCTCCCATTGTCACATCCCGAAACTTTCCCAACCCATCCAACCCAATTCCAGCCCCTTATGCTCAAATCCTGAATCCTGAGCCTTGGACTTTACCTTAGAAGATTTCTCTTTCATCGGATATTCTGAACCCCATATTTCCCATCCTAGACTTTTGCATTCCCGTCCCGGACTTTCATATTCCTATCTCAGCTATCTCTTGACATATGTCACTTTCCTTTGACATTTCCATTTCTTGACATCTACAGTTCCTGTCAATAGTTCCCTTTCCCCTTGCTTTGCAATTATTGCGCCATTGCCCTCAGTCATTATTCCACCATTCTGATGCCATTCTGATTCATTCCTTACTTTCTTCTGGAAACCCGAAACTCTGATTCGTCCGACATACTTTAACACCTTTATATCTTCCGGACTCTTCAGTATATAAACCCACTTGTACCCTCTGATATTTCCTTAGTTCAAATATCAACTAAATCCCATTCTCTCCTACTCCACTTCACTCTGAAAACCACTTCAGTCCTTAAGTTGACCTTAGGATTGTCTTCCGACCCTCTGCCCTGAAATTAAGGAACAGAACTCATACAGGGGTGCAGCACATAAGCTGAAGCCAAAGTTCCTTACCCCTCCAACCCCCCTCAGGGATTCCCAACCAACATCCGCCATTCCACACACTCTGGACTATTCGGGAATTCCAGGATTGAACCCGGACTTGACACAACATACTTTAGCAGCTTTATATCTTCCGGACTCTTCAGTATATAAACCTGCTTGTACTCTCTGATATTTCCTTAGTTCAAATATCAACTAAATCCCATTCTATCCTGCAAAGTCTCCACTTCACTCTGAAACCCCCTTCAGTCCTTAAGTTGACCTTAGGATTGTCTTCCAACCCTCTGCCTTGAAATTGAGGAACAGAACTCATACAGGGGCGCAGCACATAAGCCAAAGCCAAAGTTCCTTACCCCTCCAACCCCCCTCAGGGATTCCTGACCAACTCTGCCTTCCACACACTCCAGACTATCCAGGAATTCTGGGATCAAACCTGGACTTGACACTCATAGGGAAGGCTTCAGGAATGAAGGAGCTACCTGTCCCATGGACACATACATATGAGTCACCCATTCCTTGGCCCATCCGACACCTATGGGTCACCCATCCCCATGGTACACCCTTACCATCATTCAATGGTTCCACCCATTACTGACAAAATGCCTATTGAAATATTTCTCAGCCCATCCAATACCTATGGGTTGCCCATCCCTTGGCCCACCTGAGACCTACAGGTCATGCATTCCTCAGCCCATCCAACACCTATGGAGACCTATGGGGTCACTCATCTCTCAGCCCACTCATATCACATGGAACCACCACATATTGGCCCACCCATCACTCAAAATACCCTTGCTACAATAACCCCTCAGCTGACTCATACCACACAGTATTTTTATTACATCTCAGCCCACCTGTGCCCTACAAGTGCAACTCATAGGTCAGCCAATGATTGGCTGGCCCATGAGCCATGGCTATTTGTCAACCTTCACTGTCTGTATACTATGGTACCAAAGCACTACATGGGTTCAGATATGGGTATGACCCCCCACACCCATAGGTTTACCCATGACATTGCCTACTGATAACAGCACTCAGAGACAGCCTCGAGTGGCATCATGCTGGCAGAGTGTACTCTTGCTATTTTGCTGATCACACACTGTAAGTATTGAGCTGGGACCTGCTTGCACATAGTTTGTTACTTTTCACTGCTTACTGATCATGTAAGGTAGGACTCATGCAGGTTCATCCAACTTTGGCATGACAGGAGATTTTCCAGCATGACATACCATGATAATTGAATTAATATTGAACCAAAGGATTAGTACACATATAAGCCAGGCAGGAAATTCAGACATCTAGTACACAACATTTGAACACTCATCAATTGCATGAAACACTGCTGTTCAAATTGATATTCGAAATACATTGATTGTAAGTGCAGGATACATGCAAAAAAAGAATGGATGTTGGAGAAAGCAATGTCGGACTTGTGGCAAGTGCGGCACATGGCCCAGGCTATGGAAACCTCAACACGCCCTAGTTGATGCAACTCAAAAACATGGGCCAGTGAAAGAGAAAGGTCAGTATCTGGACAGCCAACCTTCCAAATTGAAAGAATAATAATATTGGCCTGAATAAGGAGAATGTAAGTCTAACTTTCAATGTACATGGATCATGAACTTACAAGTACAATAGTGGTGCATCCTTGGGGACATGAGCCTGAAATCTGACTTGCACGGAGTGAACACTTGGTCAGCGGTTGACCCAGTACAGCTCGTGATGGCACCAAATAGTCCACACAAGGTTCACCAAGCTGCAAGCACTTGGCTTGGACTGGGAAACTCAGAATCCATGGAGTTGAGAGGCATGGAGGCAGAAATATCAGCATTCTTCAATATAGTTGAGTCCCACTGCTTTGTAAATGGCCAGAGAGACTTACCACTTTCAATGGAAAGGTGCAGCCACACAACCAGACACAGACAAACATTCCTGGCCCCCTTGATCTGCACAGAATGTGCCCAAAAGTACCCCCCATGACATGTGAGGAAATTGTGACTGAAGAAGACCTTATAGAGATTAGAGGAATTCACTGGAGGGAACAAGAGGAACCACATACTGGTGTACTTGAGGAATTTGAGTATCCTCACATGCTGACTTTCATGGACCTGACTTTTGAGTCCAGCGATCGAGACTGTGACCTCCCAGATGCACTCAATTTGGAGAATGTTGAATGTGACTACTACATGGAATCTATGATGGATGATGAAACAGATATCAGTTCTGAGTTTGATGGAGATTGCAGGGATGTAGAACCCAGCCTTGGCCAAAGCTTGAAGTCTTGATGTGCCCCATCAGTTGACGAAGCCCAAAGTGTGCTAAATGACTTGTGAAACTTGCTGTGGCCTCGTCAACAGGACAAAACTGGTTATTCACCTTCCTCGGTCACAGATGAAGGGGCCATGGCATGCAAGAAACCTCTATGCATGGGCAAAGGCATACATCATCAATCAATCCAAACTCCCAATCCACAAATTTGGGCAGTCAAATGTCTTGCATATCACAGACAAGAGTCTTGCAGTGGACATCCAGACGCATCTACAAAGTGTTGGAAAGTTTATTCGAGTGCAGGATATTGTTGAATATCTCACCAACACAGATGTTTGGGATCATCATGGGTCCACAAAACATATTTCATTGTCCACTGCACAATGCTGGATGCAGGCTCTTGGTTACTGCTGGAAAAAGGAGCCCAAGGGTCAATATTCAGATGGCTATGAGTATGATGATGTCATTGCCTATCAACAACAAACTTTCCTTCCTTCCTGGGAAAAGTATCAGCCTCAAATGTGGTGCTGGAAGCAGGATAATCCCCTTCTCAAGGACCCTACCTCCACTTGCCCTGGTTGCCATGTTATTATGTGGTTTCATAATGAATCAACCTTCTACACAAATGACCAGCAGCAACTGCAATGGGTTCATAAATCAGAGAGTGCAACTCCCAAACCAAAAGGGGAGGGTGCTTCTTTGATGGTTGCTGACTTCATATCTGCTGATTATGGATGGCTCCAATCTCCTGACAAGAAAGAATCTGCCCATGTTATCTTCAAGGCGGGCAAGCAGTGCAACAGATACTATACAAATGGCAACATCATTGAGCATGCTGAGAAAGCAATGGACATATTGAGGAAACACTACCCTGATGATGATCATGTTCTTGTCTTCAATAACACCTCGATTCACCTGAAACATGCTGACAATGCACTATCTGCCCGGAGCCTTCCAAAGAACCCCCTAGCAACATTCGGAATCACTGTAACAGAGAAAGATGGACATGGGAGGGTTATTTATGGTGCTGATGGAAAGCCTAACAAGACCAAAATTCCCATGACTGATGGCCATCCACAATCGCTTTACTTTCCTGCAGGCCATGAGAAGGCTGGTTCGAGGGGATGATAGAGATCTTGCGAGAACATGGGTATTGTCAAGTCCAGGTTCAATCCTGGAATTCCTGGATAAGTCCAGAGCACACGGAACAGCAGAGTCAGTCGGGAATCCCTGAGGGGGGTCAGAGGGGCAAGGAACTTCAGCTTTAGCTTATGTGCTGTGCCCCTGTATGAATTCTGTTCCTTAATTTCAAGGCAGAGGGTTGGAAGACAATCCTAAGGTCAACTTAAGGACTGAAGTGGGTTTCAGAGTGAAGCGGAAACTTCACAGGAGAGAACGGGATTTAGTTGATATTTGAACTAAGGAAATATCAGAGAGTACAAGCAGATTTATATACTGAAGAGTCTGGAACATATAAAGGTGTTAAAGTATGTCGGATGAATTGGAGTTTCAGGTTTCCAGAACAAAGTAAGGGGATGATTCAGAATGGCATCAGAATGGTGGAATGATAACTGAGGGCAATGGTGCAATAATTGTGAAGCAGGGGGAAAGGGAATTATCAATAGGAACTGCAGATGTCAAGAAATGTCAAAGGAAAGAGACATATGTCAAGAGATAGCCGAGATAGGAATACGAAAATTTGGGATGGGAATGCAAAAGTCCAGGACAGGAAATACAGGGTTCGGAATATCCAATGAAGGAGAAATCTTCTAAGGTAAAGTCCGAGGCTGGGGATTTGGGATTTGATCATAGGGGGCCAGAATTGGGCCAGATGGGTTAGGAAAGTTTTGGGATGTGACAGGTATTCAGACAAAGCAAAGCTTCAAGCTGAATGCAAGAACTTCAAATGCCCTCCCGAAGCTGGGGGCAAATGTTGTTGTCATTGTTTCCTCTATAATCAGCCTGACTTCACAAATGTTGAATCATGCTTGGAAGTCACCTGTCAGGAACAAGGCTTTCCTGTTCTATTTCTTCCAAAGTTCCATTGCAAACTGAATTTCATCAAGCAGTGCTGGGGCTGTGCAAAATGTCGATATCATGAATCCCCACCCTTGCGCAGGAGGAGGATCTAGAGAAAAATGACATTGGTGCACTTGATAGCATGTCGCTCGAGCAAATGAGAAAGTAAGTGCACTCACCAATTATTAAGATGATCACTGATGGTGAATATTTGTCCATTTGGCATTCACAGATTTGCCACTCGGTCATGATGGTTTGTTGATGCTTATCACAAAGGTTTGACTGGACAACAGGCTGCTTGGGCTATGAAGAAATACCATGGACATCGTGCGCTGCCAGAGAGCATCTTGCTCGAGTTTGATAAGGCATATCCCAGTCCAATGACTCCAGACACACAGTGATGGCTGACTTCGAAGTCATTTAGCTTTTAATTCCTAGGCCTGTTCTACCTAATCACTTTCACTTCTTATATCACTTTATTGAACATACCCATAATTTTATTACATGTATTCTATGTTACCTATCTACTGGCATCCATACTTTGTCGAGTCTCAATGTCAATACTGTCAGAGTCCAAGCTGATGAACTTGAACTTGAATCACAGACTTTGCACTCGACGTCGGCAATGAGTGGAACGGAAGGTGTCACACAGTTGTCACGGGTGACCAACCTTGGATGAACCCGCATGAGTCCTACCTTATCTACTTGACAACATATATAATGTGTTTTCATGTACAAAACACTCATCTATTACTTATTATGCTCCATATGTTGAGACTCTAGTAATTACAATGGATAGTACAATAATATATCTAAGTTGCCAGCATCGTTACACGCAAATAATTTGTGGACAGATGGACCCAAAACACCTGTGTATAAGTACAGATAGGCCGACGGAACGAACACCCACCAAAAAAGTGCTGACATAACCCCCCGACATCGATGGTTTTGGATATGACATATATGATATGGGGGGTTATGCAAGAATCCTCTGCACTTGGCACCGACACCGCACAATAAATTCAGTATTCAAGTATTGTTCCTTCAAGTTCGAAGATTCAGTTTGAATGGACGACACTCTCTGGCCGAGACTGTCACATATAGATGACTACCCTCGCTATGGCAGGCAGATGATCCTTGATAACTTCGGCCTCGAAGGTCCCGAAAATAATTCCTCCATTTGCTAGGGACTCAAGCGTTTCTCCAGGCCAACTCAAATTACAACGTGCAGCAGTTGCTGTAGTTGGTGCGGGCGGTCTTGGATGCCCAGCACTACAGTACCTTGCCGCTGCCGGTGTCGGTAAGCACCGTACGGCCTTCCCTTCCATGTTAGATGATAATCACCGTTAGAAGATAGGTCGGATCGGTATTATCGACCACGATAAAGTAGAGCTTTCCAACATCCAGAGACAAGTCCTCCACAACGAACAAACCATCGGCATGTACAAAGCACTGTCAGCTTCAGCGGCTATTGAAAAGTGAGTAAGCAACCTTTCCTGTCTTCTTTTGATGTTTGATATGTCGAAGGATCAACTCAAGGATCCGGGTCGAACCCATAACTGAAGCGATATATTCATCAAACGCGGTATCGCTGCTACAAGGCTATGATATAATTCTGGATTGCACAGACAATGTGCCAACGAGATATCTCCTGTCTGATATGGCCGTTCGACTTGGAAGACCCTTGGTAAGTGGTGCTGCTCAGAAATACGAAGGTCAACTCTGCATATACAACTTCGGCGAATCTGGACCTTGTTATCGCTGCATATTTCCCAAACCCCCAACAGCAGAGACATCCGGGGCTTGCGAAGAGATGGGTATCCTAGGTGCTGTCACCGGTATCATTGGTACTATGCAAGCGCTGGAGACCGTAAAGATCCTCACCGGCCTCCACGGTACGTGGGGAACATAAGGTTCCAATACCTCCTTCTGTTGACACGAACGAGTGTATGCAGATGGTAAAACTTTCCTCCTGTTGTTCTCCGCCATTTCGATGCCGCCATTTCGTACCATCAAGCTACGGGAAAGAAAACCAACGTGTTCTGCATGCGGACAAGAAGGTCGGAGAATAGGTGCTATCCAGGACATCGATTATGTCGCATTCTGTGGGGGACCACATCCGGACTTGCAAAAAAAGGGTTTAGTTCTAGGAAATCCTGGTGATCGTATAAGTGTTCAAGTACGTGTCGGCTTCATTCTATAAGATTTGGCCCTCAGTTAACTGCAGGAGTTGAAGGGGAAACTGGAATCACAAGAGCAGTGCATACTGCTCGACGTCCGACCGAAGACAGAGTTTGGAATCTGCCATTTACCAGGCTCACATAGTGAAACTACTAGCAATTTCTGGAGTCCATCGCTCACCAAACTCTATAGACATCCCACTACCGCAGCTGCTCGCAGATCCTGCTTCGTACATATCATTGGGTCACGCATCGAAAACTTTTGTGCTCTGCCGCCTCGGAAATGATTCCCAGATAGCAGCCAAAGCACTTCGGGAGATCGATCCGTTGCTCGATGTAAAGGATGTCATTGGAGGATTAAAAGCGTGGTCACAAGGTGTAGACCCACAATTTCCGGTGTACTGAAGGGGGATACAATGGGGATTGTAGTTGTTGAAATCAGTGGAACGTCAACATATCATGTAGTACATATTTCAACATTCATACTTGCGTGGTACACTTTGCTTGTGATGGATATCACACACACATCTCTCACCAGCGTTCATTTCTCTAGAATGTGTTCTTGAATGGTCCGCGGTAAACTCAGCCGATATACTCACTCAAACCAGCTTTGAACCACTTGGGTATCTTCTGCTCTGACCTTGTACTTGACGACGATCCTGTGTTCTCAGTCTTCGGAGCCACCAAAGTTTCCTCGAACGTGGATGAGAGAGGTTTGGGTAATTCGGTGGCCTGTGCAGCAACCGTTGACATCAAAGGCGCAGGCACATCACTCCCTAGTTTCAATTAGTATTATCTTCCCGTTTCTTCGAGGTCATAAAACGAACTGTTGAGGGCTTCGTCCTCGAATCTCAGCAAGAGCACAGACGAAGGTGCCAATTGCAGCTCAGCCAAAGTCAAGTCCCTGACCTTGGGATCAGAGACTTTCAGGTCGCGTTTGGGAGGAGATTGATCTGAAAGAAGAAATGACATTAGCATGCTTTCATGGGCCGATGGTCCTACAAACATAATACAAATTTGGTGGGCTTCACATCATCGCGAAGTGATGTCCGAACGAAGGCATAGACGGAACGAATTTTGTTCATGGACGGGAAAATCTTCTCTAGCTGGGTACGATCGCTGAATCTGATACGAATTGTTGTCTGCATCAAGGTGGAATTAACAGGTTGCGCACAGAAAGAAAGACAACAGACATTTGGCCATCTATCCTTCTTTGCTTTCTCTAACGCTTCCCTTGTAGCGCGTAATCGTAAAGGGGCATTGACCAGCGCTTGTGTGCGTGCAGTCAGAGCAACTTGTGCGGCCTTCAGATCGGCTGGTGTGGGAGTAAAGTACGACTCGGGCAGTTCTCCTACTTCATACCCGCCTAGTGAGTGTAAGAGAACGCAGTTAGGATGTGGACGCACATGGAGGGCCACTGAATGACGCGGGGGGTTTGTAGACTTTGAAATCGGACGGTTCGATCATGGAGGGAGTGACAACCCCGGAGAATGAGGAGGTTTGAGGGGTATCAGACATTGCGATAAAGCTGATCAACAAGATATTATTGCCAAGTGGCAGTAAGCGCCACGTAAACGGATGTTGTCACAACGCAAAATTCCCAATTGTCACTATTCAAAAAAAATGCGATTGCTAGAAAGTAAGAATAAGGCAAGTCAGTCATCAGAGCGAAAGAGATTTTCCGTTGCAGAAGGAGGATCAGGAAAACAAGTTGTCTCAGTTCACGAGCCTCAGGTGAGCCGGCAAGCACACTTTTTGGTACAAGGCCAGTGAATCGAACGCAAATTACATGAGTAGCATCATATGCAATTGAAAGAAAAGATATCCTTGACACTTACAAGATGCAACGTTGAGGCCTTGAGGACTCAAAAAGATTCGAGGTCGAAGACAAACTTTGGCAGTCTATTGAATTTATACATGACGCTTGTTTGCTCATACAATTATTTGTCCCGCCATATGTACCAGTCGCCTGAACCACAAGGGATTCTGGAATGTCCACAGTAAGTCGGGACTTGGTGGACAATCCAAACATCAACTTGAAGGCTTCAAGCTTCAAGTAGCTCTTCCACATAAATTTCAATACTATCTGCGCGACAATATGCCTCATCACCATCTTCATCACCACAACGAAGGTTGTGGTCATGAAAGTCATGATCATGATCACGACCAAGGAGACGTTGGCCCGAATGACAACCTTTTCCCTTACATTGATCGTCCCAATGTCATCGCGTTAAATGCGACTGAACCTGGTTCCAGTGTTATTAAGCCGTGGCACGAGCGCACGAGCACAGAAGTGGTACGCCAGCCCCTCAGGAAAGGTTCATTCCTCCTCATGGAGCCACTCATTCAGTATCTGGAATCCGATGCAGACGAACAATTGTGAGACTCCGTAAATCCAAATCCCGCAATGTGCTACTCAATGTTGCTCCCTCATCGAGAATCATTCGCGTGCCCTTCACCGGCTCTGTCAGATTGCGTTCCCTCTTACTGAAGGCAGGTCCAGGCGAGTTGACACCGGAAAAAATCGCCTTGGTGTGTAGCTTGCGGTCGTACAAACACTCTCAACACTCATCATGTTATTCATGTGACGGCCACGCCCATAGTTCGCAAACGAGTCAAGTTTGGACTTTAGCGATGTTCAAGATAAAACCCCAACGCAAGAATTTGAAGTAGCCGAGGGCCGAGATGTTGGCGAATATGCTATCAAGTATTTTTCGTTTTCACCTTCAATCTAACCACGAGACGGTGACGATGCTTGATAGGACGGCGAAATTCAGTAACTTGTCGTCTGTGACCTTATTCATCCCATCCAACCGAGGAGCTGCTGCGACGAGAGTATACTATATTGGGTTCCTCGGCCATTGGACTGAGGTACGTGGGGTCTCTTCCTGAATAGTCATGGGCCGCTCTGAGACTACGCAGCGAAAAAGCAATCCTGTTGTAACGGTGTATGAGACGCAGGCCAACTTGGCAGACCACCAGAAAATTCGGGGGATGGATGGCAATTTCAGCACACCCCAAACGTAACGTTTGAGTGGTTTCCTTTCATAGCAAAGATGTACATGTAGTTTTCAGGTAGCAAGGTCGTGCGAGCAGTAGACCTCTCGGGTCTAAAGTATACAAAAGCGATACCAACGTAAATCAATCAGTATCCACGAACCGAGCTCGATTCCCCCGACCAAGCATCAGAGGTAAATTGAAGGCTCGGTGATTAGCCTGTGTCCAATCCTTAGGATGCAGAGCCATCTGCATTACGTTGCATGAATGATTGCAGCATCTCATAATTCACTGTCCCACCGCTCTCACCGCTCCCACCGGTGCCCGTGCCATAGACCCCAACGCCGATGGGTCTTTGCGGTGCGCCAGTAGCGTTACCCTTCATACAATATTAGCACGAGACGAGAACTGAGATGCCACAGGCCTACGAATAAGTTCATGGGTATGTTCGCTGCTGCTGTGTTGTACGGGTTGGACATCCCAAGCGCACCCACATCCTGACCTGGGATCGCCTGAGCTTGTTGCTGCTGTTGCTGTTGCTGCTGTTGCTGCTGCTGTTGCTGCCGTTGCTGTTGTTGCCGTTGCCGAAGTAGTTGTTCCTGTTGTGCTCGTGCAAAGTGTTCGAGAACTTGTTTTTGTTGCGCGGGATCCAGACCTTGCAGACGTGCAATTGTAGCCGGGGGAAAATTCAATCCACTCAGTACTTGAGGTTTCGGTGCTTCTCCGGTAGGTTCATGTGTCTCTAATACATTTCCGCTTCCAGGAAGATCAGGGAGGCCGTCAGGGAAGACTACTCCCGCAAAGCTGGGACCCATCGGAAAAATGAGGATATTATATGAAAACTTTCCGGAAGGTAGCTGCCACCCTGCATAGGCGTACTGGCGATGCGTGTGTGAATAGATCAAGTCAGAAAAGTAGAAAACAAACACGCACAACGCAGCGCTCGACCATAAGCTTCTTAAGCGAATGGAACATCTGCTCGTTCGTAGACCCCTCTGGAACACGAGGACTGGGTCTGAACTGCACCACGCGGGTTCGAACTTGATGGCGCTTGAGCCAAGCCTGGAGCTCCGTGTTATCTTTCAAGGGTTCCTTGCAGGCAATAATTGCCAAGTTCTTGGGCCAGGTGTCCGTGCGGCTGGGAACCACTAAGATGACATCAGAGGGGGGAGCGTAACGACCTACATATCGCCTGCTGTGGGCTGAGCAACTATGCCCACCACTCGTATTTGCATTTCCTTCGTTACCTGACCGTTCTGCCGAGGAAAACTCCAAGTGAAAGTCCCATGCCAGGTAGTCGAGTTGAGGGCCTGCATGAGCGGCTGATTCACCGCATTCAGGTTATTATTCGTATCCCGAGAAGTCGACATCGACCCCTGTGAAGACAATGCAAAGCTCTGGAGCCGAATTCCCTTCTTATCAACCAGCTTCTGCATCTGGGCAACTACCTCGGGCGTCACAGGAGGATGAGGTTGTGCCTGGCTGGTGCCTGCCAGAAGGTTGTTTCCACTAGGAGCGGATACAGTCCCACCGCGGGACTGCCAAAACTGCGCCAGAATCTGTGAGTCAGGAATCTGGGGTTTATATTCCTCGGCTGTAGAGCTCGCTGGCCGTTCACTCGACGCATCGGGTGCGTTGGATGGAGCCTGAGTCTGGGTCGACGGACCCGCCACAGCTGACCCACTGGCAGGGTCTAGACCAGCCCTGGAGACATCTCCAATTATTCCAGCCTGTGTGTTCTGGCCTTCTTTTGCCTGCAATACCTTCTGATAGTGTTGTTTGAGCAACATTTTGATCTGCTCTCTGAGGTGAACTTTTCTCGCGCGATCTTGCTGTAATCCAGCTAAGAGCGTCATCTGGCCCGTGCGTTGTGCGCCGGACATTTGCGTTTCTATAGCCGCAATTTCTTTTTCCAATCCCCCCAGACGCTCCATCATTTGTCCAAATTTGTGTCCTGTCGGTATTACCACCTGATCCAGAATCTCAGGATTGAGAGCTGGTTGGACTGGAACTGATGGCTGAGGACCAGAGGATGGCGTTGGACCGGAGAGGGAGGCAGATACAGGTCCAGAGGCGCTTTCTGTGGGCTGGATGGGTTGAGTCGAAGATGGATACTTGGCGGGAATGACGGGGTGAGCAGGGATAACGTGTTTCGTCGGTTGTGAGGGAAGTGGCTGCTGAGGACATTGATTCGGTGGTGTGCGTGCGGCGGGAAGACCAGGGGATCCAGACAACGATTTGGAGACGGGATCGATGGCGACCTTCTGTCGCTTCGATTCTGGACTACGATCAATAAGCGGTGATTCGTTTGGACGCTTCGTGTCTTGATTGTGTGAGAGGTTGTGGCTTTGGAATGTTGACACGTGCTCACTTGTCTTTTGTGGAGCAGGGAACCCAGAGAGCGAGAGGACATGTGGAGAGTGCACGTTGAACCATGGGGATTGAGCTCCAAGACCTGCTACCTGCCAGCACAAGGATCGTGACTGAGTTGAGAAGGAGGAAATGGTGACGAACCAACGACTGGAGGTCCTGGAACTGGGGTATCTTTCGTAGGCTAATCAAGCTCAGATTGATCTTTCTCTGCCGGATTCTTGTCCAGCTCAACGACAAGGTGGGGTAAACAAGGCATCACCCACCTTCTTAAGTTCCGTTGGGATAGATTCCCAAGTGACAGAATCCAAGTGCTGCAAAGTGTTACACTGAGGCCTCTGAGCGCTGTCAGGCGGCGATGCTGCTATATGGAGGAGGTGTGATACAAGTGATCGGTTGTCTTTCTGGGGTGTCTGTGTTTGTGCATGGTTGACAGCAAGATTGGGGGAAGCCATCAAGATGTCGAACAGCTGGATGCTACATGAAGCGGGGCCTAGTACCCAGGGGAAAGTCACAACACACCTCAATAGCAGCCACTAGTCCCTCCAGCGCAGACAACCCTTGGCCACCCCCTGAGTTTGTTTGCCCGATACCGAGCTTCGAGGGATCTTCACGAAGTTCCTTCGTAACTTGGGCAAGGTGCGCAAAGAACCTCTTGGAGAGGAGAGGAGATGGTCTTGTGTCAGCAGCACCATATGTCACGAACGCCAAACGGAACTGTTGGGGACCTCAGCTGGACATCTTTGCAGAAGATGGCATGTCGATCACCTGATGGGCAGGGTGCAGCTCATGCAAGCGCTTGAGTAGTGGAAAGACATACTCGATGAGAATGCGTGACCATTCAGAGGCAAGAAGAAGAGAGGCCTCAACGACACATGCCACGGCGACGAGGTCAACATTTGGTTCTGGTCCCAATGACATCGTTGGCGTCGTCTTACAGTAACTTAAGATAGCCGTCGGGATGGAAGTGTTAGACTAACCAGCTGGCATTGACTGCTTAGAGTGACCAAGGTCGATGCACAACCGACGTCAATAGCACTGCCGCGGGGTCGTCGTGGTACCAGTATCCACGGTACAGACTTCAATATAATATAGTGTGTTCCACAGCTGAAAGTACTAGCAAATGCCCACAACCTGGCACGATGTTGCAAAAACTCGGTGCCTGACGAGTGTCAAAATCCAAGGAACTACAATTGCTTCTGAGCAAAACGGCATGTAGGTAGGGTAGTCACGAAGAAAAAAACAGTGATGAATCTAATGACACAGCAAGTCCAATGCAGATAAGTACCGTTCAATATTGATTGTCCGTCACAAACACATTAGAACATGACCAGCCATGCACCACCCGCAAGGCCGGCAAAGGTAGTCGCTGCAAGATAATACCAGCTGGTGGTTATTGGCGTGGACACACGATTGGCAGCATTTGCTGGTTGTGTGTTCGTCCCAACCATCGACTGCCATTGGGAGTAGTTGAGAATCGTGCCGGTTGTTGTTGCAGGGGGAAGTACAGTAGCTGGTCCGGTAGGCGTGAATATCCCTTCCACCGCCACCGTTTCACCATTTGCATTGGTAGTGGTATATGTGTAAGGTGTTGGGCCACCAGCTGGCGGTTGTGATGCTGGTTGTCCTACTGGACCGACTTGACCTGGTGTCGTTGACGTCGCGATTGGTACAGTAGTTTGCAAGAGCGGATTCGAGGTTGTGAGAGGTGTAGAGGACGTGAGAGAATTAAGCGGGTTCGATAAGCTTGAACCGATGATGGTTTGGCTACGAAAACAGTAAGATCAAGACGGACTGCCTGGTCCTAGTTTGAGGCTTACAGAATTTGCGTGGTCGGAACTCCAACCGGGTTTACAGTGACAACTTCGACTACAGTAGCACCAGCACTGCATAGTTGAAGATCAGAGTTGGATCTGCCTCTCCTCACGGGTGAGTTGACTTACTTATTAACGACAGTCTCTGTCTGAGCATTGGTCGAAGCGGCCCACAGCAATAACACTGTTAAAAGCGAGCTCCTCATCGTGGAGAGGATGGCAAACGCTTGCGCCTGAACGTAATGACGAGGAACGATGGCAGTGGCAGTAGCAGCCTGGGACTACGGAGCATTAATATTATTACCAGCAGGGCGTTGTGTTCGTCTTTGCAACTCAGGCCAAGTATGTCCTGATCCCGGCAAGCTCGGCAGATAACACATGTAAGTGCTTAGTATTATTGTGTGAAATGTCTAAATATATTATTATTTATTTAATGGAAATATCCTCGCATAACTACCTTTTGAACACTTGCCTTTTTTTTTTTTCGGAGATGATTGATCGATTTCGGTGGTGTATTTGTCTTCCGCGTCCTTCACCAATCCTCCTTCTTACAAGACCGTTCTCGGTATCGGCGCAATTACAAGCAAAGAAGAAAATGCCACCCAAAAAGGCCCCTGCTCAGGAAAAGAAGGTCCTGCTTGGTCGTCCTAGCAATAACCTCAAGATCGGTATCGTTGGTGCGCCAAGTTTACCATATATCATCCTCGTAATCAACAACGATCGCTCCAGGACTACCCAACGTCGGAAAGTCCTCGTTTTTCAATGTGCTCTCAGATACAGGTCTGTCCTTTTGTATATGCTTACGAACTCTACTTAAAATTTCACAGACCTTGGGAAGGCTGCTAACTTTCCTTACGCAACTATAAATCCAGAGGAAGCGCGTATCCCAGTTCCTGATGCACGTTTCGAGTGGCTTTGCGATCTCTATAAACCTGCATCCCGTGTTCCAGCTTTCCTCACTTGTATCGATATCGCCGGCTTGACAGCTGTGCGTAGTCCGGGACACTTTGCTTGATCCTATCTGAGCCCTGTTTAGGGCGCCTCGACAGGTGCTGGTCTAGGTAATTCGTTCTTGTCACATGTCCGCGCTGTGGACGGTATCTTCCAGGTCGTCCGAGCTTTCGACGACGCCGAAGTTATCCACGTCGAGGGCGACGTCGACCCTTTACGGGACATGGAGATTATCCAGACTGAGTTACGACTGAAGGATATCGAGTGGGTCGAAAAACACCTGGATGGTCTCAAGAGAAGTGGTCGATCTCTTGGAAACACCAGCTTGGCTGATAGGGCCAGGAAGGAAGAAATTGTATGTGTTCTCAACCACCGTTCAACTTAACACTTTGCGGACTGAACTGGGAAGGCCACAGTTGAAAAGGTGTTAAAGACATTGACTGTTGAGAACAAAGACGCACGCAAGGGCGACTGGACCAACAAAGAGGTACGTTTGTTTTACATCGTGGCGTTGCTATTACTCTCTTTTACATGACGAAAAAGAGCTATCTGCTCGAACAAACCCAGCTCTTTGAGGTGGGAGTAACGCCCCATATTCCTATGACAAGAACTTGGATCTGATTTTCGATATCTGCTCCTGATGCCCGTCGTAACACGCTTACAGCCCCTTTTCTAGGTGAATATCTACTTAATATTTTTCTGCAAGATGAAAAAGAGCAACATGCTCGATAACCCAGCTCGTTGAGGCGGGAGTAACGCCCCACATTTCCCATGAAATTAATCTTTCTCTGATCTCATTGTTTTGAAAATTGCCTTGGCTTAAAGCTGATCATGTTTATAGATTGAGGTCGTCAATAGTCTCTCGCTTTTGACTGCCAAGCCTGTCACTTACTTGGTTAACTTGAGTGAAAAGGATTATGTTCGGAAGAAGAACAAATGGTGCGTCGGTCAAATTTAAAGTTTGACCTGGTTGGTTTACGGAGCTACTTACTGTAGGTTACCAAAGATCAAGGCTTGGATTGATGCCAATAATCCTGGGGACCCCTTGATACCGTTTTCCGTTGCGCTTGAAGAACGTCTATCTCATCTCGGTGAGGATGAGAAAGCTGAGGCTCAGAAGGAAGGGGCTCAGAGTGGCCTGGGAAAGATCACGCAAGCAGGCTATGCTTCCCTTGATGTATGTTACCATCCTTGTCACAAAGAGGTCGTGCTAATTGCAATGCATGCAGCTCATCCGATACTTTACCTGTGGACCTGACGAAGTGCGGGCCTGGACGATCCGGAGGGGCACGAAGGCGCCTCAGGCTGCTGGTGTTATTCAGTATGTGGTTCGACGTGCCATAACCTGCGTCGTGACTCAAATTGCATATTCAGCTCTGACTTTGAGAATAAATTCGTGTGCGGTGAAATCATGTCCTATGATGACCTCAAGGAACACGGCAGCGAGGGTGCTGTCAAAGCTGCGGGAAAACTGAGACAGCAAGGTAAGCCTTATGAGAGTGAGTCTTTTGTGTTCTCTGTTTAATCTTTGGTGGACTGACACCGAATCAGTGGTGGACGGAGACATTGCGTACTGGAAAGCTGGTGCGTGAGCGCAAATAAGGTATTCTAGGATCATAGGAGAAGTGAAATAACTATGTACTGTGTGGACGAAGCCCAATGGATGAATCTGTAATTTGGGGATAATTCAGTGGCTCCTGTGGCCCATGGAGGACGGCAAATGCCGTGAATCATACCGTTAGATTATTATATAATTCGGCCTTGAATCAATCACGTGATGAGTCGCGCTTTCTTCACTCGCCATCGTGCTCTTCACTGTCAGTGCTTCCCGTTTACATCGTCACGTTCCTCTAAAACGGCATTGTAGGTCTATGGCGAACATTAGCCAGCTTCAACCAACTGTCATCCCTCAAGTCCAGAGAAGTTCCAGCGAGCCCGTGGAGAAGGGTGCAGACGTATGTCACAAAGCAAGTGCATCAGAATTGCCTCATTAATTGAACTGTCTTCAGTTTCTTGCACTTCGTCTTCTGAACAAGCGTGCTCGCGTAAGATTATCACCCGAGCCTTTTGATCTATCTCTCGTCCCAGGAAAGGCATGCTTATTTGCAGTAGCAAACTCCAAGGGCTGGTTTGCGGCAGTCATTCGAGATGTGGGTGGGGCATCAGGTGAGTGGGATACCGCAGTGAATGCTTTACCAACACTCAACTGATGTCTTTTCATTCATCTAGTGTTGATTCTCTCGCCGCTTGCTGATCTACGCTCCGCATTTGCATTAGCTGAAGCTGAGGATGATCGACCTTACCGACCCCAGAGGCGTGTTCTAATCAACGGAGCAATGCCAATTATCCTCGTATTCGCATGCGACGACACCATGGTTTTACTGGGATTGGCGGACGGCTCCATCCTCGTGTATGCTTCCGACCAGCTATTTTCGAGTGGCAACGACCCTATGCACCCCACACATACTTTCACAGCATCTTCGTCCACTGTTCTTTTGTCTATACAGCCTAATCCGGGAGATATTCCTGAATTGGTAGCAGTTTTGAGGGATTGCAGCACAAGTCCAGGTTCGCTGGCGGTCGAGTTGTTGGATATGCAGAAGTTCATGTCTTCGGGCGGTTGGATGGCTGGAAAGTCACCCAGTACAACACCAACTTCCAGTGAGTTTAAAGGTCTCTCGAGCCTCGTCCACACTAAAATATATGTAGTCTCCTGGTCACCAAAGGGCAAGCAACTCTCACTCGGTCTCCAAAGCGGTGATATTGTCACTTACAGTCCAACTGCTACGGCCACGCCGAAATTCAGCATACCTCATCCACCCTCGGCGAATAACATGAGCGTCGCATCCATACAGTGGCTTTCGACGTCATCGTTCCACGCAATATACACCCCTCCAGGACAACTTGCGGCAGATATCGAACAGCTACATTTCCATCTTTCGTTGGACTCCAAGAGCAATTCCGCCCAAGATATCAAATTCAATAGCCCATATCTACCGTTCCCAGGACTGCGCCCACCTGGTGCATTCGTAGTCTGTCTGCGGGGCTGGGATCCATCCAAAGTGCTACTCTTCATTGGAGACAGCACTTCCTCAGATATCGGTGTAATTGGCAGCATAGTCGATGGTACTGGCGAAAGTTGGCACAATCTATCTTTGGAAGAAATATCCACACCCAGCTTGCCGCTAGATCAGGACCAGAACGACACCATCATGCTGGGATTGGATGTAGATTTGACGAATGATTCATCTTATCGACACTCGACAGCCTCGGGCGAAGCGCTTGATCTGCCTGCTTCTCCGATCATGTATGCGTATGCGTCAGATGGGACGATCCTTGGATGGCATATACTCAATGTCAGCCGGAAATCCTACCCAGGGATGGTCACAGGGTCGGATGGACCGACTTGTTCACCCAGTATTATGTCGGTCCCAAGCAGCATAATGCGGGAGCCATCCACGGATATGCTCACGACCCCTGCAATTTCACCGACTGCTTCTGTTGCGGCGACGACTTCAGTATTCCAGCCTTCCCCTTCTACATTCGGCCAGCCATCCGCATTTGGTTCTCAGAGCCCTGCGTTCGGTCAACCTTCTGCTTTCGGCCAGTCTGCTTTTAGTCAGCAGCCTCCGTCATCATTCGGCAAGGCGCCTTCGTTCGGGCAACCCGCGCCGACCTCAACTTTTGGATCAACCCCATTTGGACAAGCCGCCGCATCCGCTTTCGGCTCTTCTCTCTCTGCCTCGGATGCATTCGGGGCTTTCAGTTCCACAGGTCCGGTCAAGTTTGGTCAGTCCACATTCGCTAGTCAGCCTGGGTTCAGCCAGACAACACCTACCTTCGGACAATCTTCTTTCGGGCAGCCAGCGCTCGGTCTATCCTCTTTTGGACAGCCTCAGACTGACCCTTCGATGTCGGGGAATCCCTCCTTTGGAACCACTGCGACAACTTCCACGAGTCCAGGTGGACCATTCGCAGCATTTGCATCCAGCACTCAAACCGCGTTTGGTGTGGCAGCGGCGGCGAATGGCGGCTCAGCAAAACCAGTCTGGGCGGTGAATGATGACTCGTCGAAACATGATCAGCCGGAGTTACTCTCTGGAGGTGCAACAAACCTTTTCACGAAGCCAACCGAATGTTCTACTCCCAAGACACAATCACCGTTCGCTTCAAGGGATATGGGCACATCAACGCCACTCGCTGCTGCGTCTTCAACATTTGCTAGTCCCTCACCATTTTCTGCTACTTCGCATTTCGCCACCCGGGATTCAGCTGTCAGAAACGATAACAGTAGGTCCCCATCTCCTGCTCCACAGGACGGCCCACCCCCGCCCCTCTCTTTCACGAGTAGTCCAGTAGGCCCTACCACTGGCGCCTTCAGCAACTTGAAAATGACTCCTTCCGCGTTCGTCAAACCAGCTTCCGGTTTCTTTGGCCAAGTACCCAGGGACTCGCCCTTCTTTGCACCTAAGCTTCCCGAGTCAAAGCCTGTATCAGCCTTTGCTCTTGCGGCTACTCCAACGGCGACGCAACCGAAACCAAGTTCTGCGGCGCCCACTTTTGGGGCGCCGTCGATGCCTGGTGGAGCGCATAAAAATTCTTTTGACGTAGTTATTGCTGCACCAGTGAACTCAGTATTTGCTCCTGGCGCTGGCGCTTTTAGCGCATTCTCCAACAATGGTGGTGGGTTTGCGGCATACTCGTCTGGAGGCAATAAATCATTCAGTGATCTCCTTCGCGCCGGGGAGGAATCAAAGGAGTCGTCAGGAGCTGGACCGTCTGTCCCTGCCTTGGTGGAGCAAGGTGCCCGAGCCTTCCCTCATCTGTCTGTTTCTGCGACTCCCGTCTCTACCCCTATGAAAGAGCCACTCAAGCAGCTCCCTATGCCACCGCTAACCACCAAACTCAACAAAGAAAAAATGGAGACCCCCAAAGTTAAAGCGAGCGAGGGTGAACCCACCGGAGTTAAAGGCAGAGTTGCAGAACCTATTCCAGTCCAAGAGCCCTCATTAGAATCGATATCGTCCTCCACGAGTTCGTCGTTTGTAAACATCTCTGCTGAAAAAGGCGAGGTCATTGAGGAAGACACGACCATTGAGGGTGGATTGCAAGATGACATGGAGTCATTCCTCTCTGAGGCCTCATCATTAGAGTCCGAGGTATCTGAGGAGGAGTCCGAGTATCCATCCGAGGTAGTGAAGGAACAAGTGGAGAAACAACTCGAGCCAACTGAGATTCAATTACCTGCCACTTCAATACCGACGAGGTCAGCATCCACGACACCGAAGGCAGAGCCTCCGAAAATCATAATCTGTACTCCACATTCACCCCAACTACCTTCACCTTCAGGGAGCGTTCCTCGAGTATCTCCGGCGAGAGAGCTCAGCACGACACCACCAGGTTCGCCCGTCAAAGATAGCGCTCCAGTTCCCTCGCCCGTGCAAGTTCCGGTACCGAAACCTTCTCCTCCAGTGGGCTCGCCTTTCAGCCTGGCTCCCCGCACAAATAGCCGGCCAATGCGTAGTTCCCCACTCGCAAGCACTCCTCTCGTGCTCGACGGAGAGCCGGAGAAGTCACCCCCACTGTCGAGGTCCGCACCCCCGGCAATAACTGCCCAGCCAGCTGCACCAAAAGCACCCTTTGGCCAATGGACTCCCCCTGCAACGGTAGAACCAGAAGAAGCTGAAGCAGGCTTGTCCCCACGCCCCCAGACACCCCCTCTTCTGTCGCTTATCTCTGGTGCAGGAGACAAGCCCGCGACTGCGAATATCGCACCAACGACCACCCCCGGCCCTACTCTCTCACCATTCACGTTGCCATCTAGTCTCCCTCCGTTCGCCCCGGGACCCGGAAAGCCAACTTTGTGGGCTACGCCTTCAAAGTCTGTGGAAGTCACTCCTCCCACGGCGAGAGCTGCGACTGCGCCTTTCAACGTACAGCCTAGTCCGTTCGGCCCCAAGAAACCGATGGATGCGGCTCCACCCACGAGTCCAATTGCATCTTCCATATCAACAAGCTCATTCACCGCCCCTATGTCTACGTTATCGTCACCACCGCCGACAACCCCGACACCAGAGCAGGGCATGCAAGCAGAGTGTCTTTTCCTTCTTCATACCCTGGCCAAGGAACTAGAGAGCGTAAGTTTCCGCTCATTAACGCCTTGCGAATAGCCATTTAATAATGCATCATGTTACAGCTCAAGTTGCTTGCAACCACGGCTTCAGCAAAGACTCTCGAACTCAAGAAGACGTCTGGTATAAGACCTCAGAAGGTTGATCTCGGCGATGCTCGCAAGTGGGTCTTTGGTGATATCAAGGAATACGGAAGAATCTTGGTCGATGTCCAGGCAGATGTGAACGAACTAAAGTTGCAGCGGGTATCCTTACGCAAAGCTTTGCGGGAGCTGGACAGCAACATGCTGAAAGGTACGTATAGGGAATTAGTCACCTGTCTTATTTGACTCAAGCTGATTTTTCTAGCTGGGACGAGGAAGGAGGAAATAATACGGTTTAATAGAGCTAAGACTGATGCAGAGTTTGCAAAAATGCTCAAAATTCGAACTCTTGGTCCTGAGTATCTGGAAACGCAGTCACAGTTACGCAGGAACACACGTGTATGTTTCTTGACTTTGGAAGGATGTTCGTCTTACCAATTCAACCATTAGGCCATCAGGGATTGTGTACTGAAGCTTGAAGATCACTTACAAACATCTAAGAAGAGGATTAACGAGCTCAAATTAGGGAAACCGAGTCTGAGGTAAGCCTATCCACAGACTGAGATCTATCAACTTCTCATCCTACCGCAGAGCGCCCTCTCTGGACACTGTGAATCGTACCTTCCGCAACGTTGACATAGCCATCGATCAACAAAAGCAGGAGGTATCCAAACTACGGCTTCGCATGGCCAAGCTCCACATATCGGAGACGGGTACTCGGGACAAACTCACTGGATCATCATCAAAGCGACCTTTGAATGTGACCCCAAATGTTGCTGCCACTACGGCAGCGGCGTTGAACGCAGAACGGTCTGCGCATAGGCTCAAGCGTATCCTATTGGCCTCTAGAACTCAACCTCTTATGAACACGATGGCTACTGTAGCACCTGCGCCTACTTCCTTCCAGACACCACAGAAAGCCCTGGTAGTCAAAACCGACGCGGAAATTCCCGAGGGGCTTTGTCCTCTGCCAACCACGCCCATGATGAATTTCCCATCATCTCTACCTGTGTGGACACCGCCGCCACCATCAGACTTTGGCTGTTCTGTGCCGCATGATATTTCTCCCTCGCGGAATCGAGCGGGGTCAAAACACCACCAAAAGCCTATTGTGCTCAAGAAAAATGCCAGTCCAGCTAGTCCAGCCCAGACATCGTTTGAATGGAAACCAGTTCAGCCCACCAAGCCTATATCGTCTCTTCCGTTTGCCATACGCCCAACAGGCTCTAAGTAATCAGTCGGTATTGTGTAGTTAGTTTTGGACGACCATGTGTCTGCAGATCAATATAATTCTCTCAACCCCACATTAGACATATTTGTGTGGATTCGTCACAAATTTCGCTATCTCTTAGTGTCTTTTCGCTTGCTTGGATCTTCGTCGACCTCTTCAAGACGGTCATTGCTGTGCGAACGGATTGTATACGATCGACTCTAGATGCGCGAGAGCTACCTGCAGAAGTGTCTAGTATGGTGCATAACGATTGTTGTTGACACTGCGCACCCGCCCGACTTCGCTCAGCTCCTCCCCTTCCTCTCCTGTGAAAGTCGCAAACTGATCAGCAGAGACGAATGCATCGTCAGCGTCGTCGTCTTCTGACATATTCAGGTCTGGGTGTAGGGATGCACAAAAGGACATCGCTTCGAATATGGGTTCCACTATATAATCGAGTCACAAGCCAGCCCAAGAGTGTGATCGGAATCAAGGACGCACGTGAAACAAGATTTTGGGGAGCGATGCTCAGCTCTCGCATATCGCTCACATCTTCTGAAGCCTCATCGGCCGGAGGCTCACCGGCCGCCTCATCAAGTTGACAGTATATAGAAGGACTGGACCCTTCTGCGCGTGATATCGCATGAAGGGTAATCGCGGGGTACTCGATCTGGAATCCACGGCCAGTGGAGGACATGTATACAAGTGCACTGAATCTCGTCAATGGCGAATCGAAAATACTAGATCTGAAATGAGATAGACGCACCTCTCGATGACATACAGCACGCCGTTTGCACTATCTTCCGTCGTGAATTCGTCCAGGGGTGGATCCAAAGAGACGGAAACGTTCACCTCCTTGTGTCGAAGCACAGAGGGGATGTCATGGAAAGACCTTGGTGTCGATCCAATGATGTTTTTGTGCTCTTCAGGAGATACGAAATTTGGGACGGTGGTAATGATGGCTACAGAAACCATTTTGCTCTCAACGACCGACCTTCAAGTTAGATGAGCGCGACTGCAGAAACTGCCAGAGGACAAGGCGGTGATAACTACAGATCGGGGCATATACCAAGGATTCAAATAATAATAATTTGATAAGTTATTATACAATAAGTTGGTGAGTAGCGAACATGTCGAGTCTCGACAAGTTGCGACTAGTAGTGTCCATGATCAATCTCAGACGATGAGGATTAAGTACCAAGTACATACTTGCATAAAGACAACGTCGTATGTACAACCAAGGTATATCAATACGACACAAATTATCCGGCCTTTCAAGTCCGTCTCGTGCCTTGCACCTCCAAATCCCGAATCTGTTGTTTCTTCACGACTGCTACCACGATGTCCGTTCCTCATGAACTCCAAACCTCAGCCCTTCTGGGGCACATCGCAAACCAAATGCAACTCAACGTCGCCTTTCTAGAATCCCAGAGCTATCTTTCACCTCAAGATGTCGCTACCATGAAAGAAATTATCGGGCGTCTACCAGTGCAAACCCAAGCCGTTGTCACGACTACTACACAAGTCAGAGTCGTCCCTATTGCAGGTTCGGGCGCACGGGCTGTTCCTCCAGCTCCAGCTCCAGCTCCAGTTATCACTGCACTACCGAAGACTGCCACTGTTTACGCCCGCGCTACCTGGGCTTACAACGAGGACAGCGTTGTATGAAACCTGGCTGTACTTAGAACAGACGCTCACTCATCTCCGGGCATAAAACAGGAGCCCAACGATTTGTCATTCTCTACGGGAGATATGATCGAAATCGTCGCGGAGAAGAACGAAGATTGGTGGCTCGGTAAGGTACACGGCAAGGAAGGATTGTTTCCCTCCAATCATGTCGAGAAAGTCGGGTCTACTTCGCCGGCGACGACGACAATTACGGCAGCTAGACCGTACCGTCCGTTCGGAGCTGCCTTGCACGGGACAGACACACCGCCGTCTAATGGGGGTGCCGTGAACTCCATCGGTTTACAACAAGCATCGGGTCAGGCAGAAAAGAAAAGCAAGTATGGTGCTTTGGGTAACACGGTAAATGATAAGTGGGCTTCGAAAGTCAATTTCCGCTGATGGAATGCGTAGATGGCACACTCGGCTGCTGGGGGTGTTGGCTTCGGTGCTGGTAGGTCGTCCATAGTCGTGAGGCCGTGATGACGGTGCTGAATTGTTTGTTAGGTGCCGCGATCGGTGGTGGCTTGGTCAGAGCTATATTCTGAACCTTTTGGATGTTGAAAACATACCCATATCCTGACGTTCTCTTGGATGGTTTATTCGTATACACTGTCCACTGTACAAATACGCTATGCTGAAGGGATAACGTAATCACATGTCACGTGTTTCGGGGTAGGCTGCATTGCAATGCGATGAGCGACGGGCGACCTGCCAAAAGTTTCACTGGGACTCTATATCCACTTTTCTTACAGTTCCGCTGCGGATTTTCGCTTTCTTGTGCTGCTTTGCATCGCCTCTTCAGTGTTACCCATTGGCGAATATTGCCACAGGATACTTCTCAACTACTTGATTCACTGACAAAACCTTTCAAACTTCTCCGTCGACAACTCACATATTAATCACCTTCGAGATCCCTATTCTCCGCGACAATGCCATTCGTAGATGCCTTGCGGGACGGGCTGGACCGCATCCTGCCGCAGAGGAAGAAATCAGCAGTGGTTTCCACATCAATCTCGGGTGGGATGGGACACGGACATGGAATGGTTAGATATGAGGATGATGTGAGGCTTCTTCCTGCCATCCTTTTCGTGTTTTCTTTAGTGTGTGCATCCCCCCATCCCTCGCTAAACATGGGGCAGGTGGCCTGGCGTCTCTTGGATATTAATCTCGACCACTTTTCAAAGGTCCTCTTCAACATTCATTTACGTAATTCTACTCTCTCCTTCTACTCTCTGCAGATGCATGCATGGACCAGTCTGGTACACTGGTCTTCCTCCTCTTCGTCCCTTTATTATGGGTCGTATGGCTTGCGGTCATTCATTTGTTGTATTCCGCGTAGTTTCCAAGTGTACTGACGCGACTTTCATCGCCTTTGTAGATGATAATATCAAAACCCGCCATCATCTTCCACACCTCACAAATATT
The DNA here is from genome assembly GCA_014904945.1 of Gyrodon lividus. Lineage (NCBI taxonomy): Eukaryota > Fungi > Basidiomycota > Agaricomycetes > Boletales > Gyrodontaceae > Gyrodon > Gyrodon lividus. The sequence goes on from MU127428.1 coordinate 133,568, forward strand.
CTTCAACTTCCTTTCCATGGCATGTTTTGCCAGCGTAGCCAGTTTTCAAGCAAAATGGCATGTCGGTCCTTGTAAGTACACCTCTATGTTGCACTTGTTATCCCCCATGCCCCAAGGCTTGTGTGGGACACAACTTGCTGATGCTCAACCACTCGCAGCCGGCCTCTCCGGATTTGCCATCTTTGTATCCGTTTCTGGAATATTTCTCTCGCTCTTCATGATGTTCGTCCCGGTCGTCTACGAGAAATACGATAAATTTGCGCGTCTCGCACGAGCGCTCAAGGAAGTACGCGTCAGCTTTATTCTCACGGGTATGGGGTGTACTTTTAGTCTGCTTATTGCGTGCGTTATTCTTCGATCCACTCTTACCTCCACTCCTGATGCGTTACATGCTATATTTTGGTCTGGCTTGATGCGGGTGGCTTAGGTTCGTGACAACGATATCAGCCTGGACAGAGCCGGGGTGCAAGAACGCCAATGATGATCCACATGCAAGCATCAGCAAGGACTTTGTCGCTGGTTTGCCGGGATGGTGTAGCACGAAGAAAGCGGGGTGTATATTCTTCTGGCTCACATTTGGTAATTACCCTCATCTCTAGCAGTTCTAACGATCCGCTCATAAATGGGAAGCCTTCTGGCTGGCATCGTTGGTCCTCTTGGTCATTGACTGGCGATCAGGTAACCTTACTACACGCCCGTTGGATCCCCCTTTTACCCGTCCCGATATCGAGGAGGCCGAGGAGGAGGAGGAGGAACCTGAGGCGACTGCCTACCAACCTGTCGGTTCTGCGGCGCCCCCATCCGCAGCCGTCGCCCAGGCTGCTCAAACTACCACTGCTCCTCCGGTGGCGGCCACTGCTCCTCCGGTGGCGGCCACCGCGCCACGCCGATCCACCTACGATAATTCTGAGGCTATCAATTCTCCTTTCGCCGACCCCAATAGCTGGACCGCCGCCACAGCCACCAATGCTGCGTCGAGCACGACCACCTATTCGAGCAGCGCATACCGGAATAGTGGCTACAGTGGATATGCCACGCCTCCTGCGGCGGCATCGCGCCCCTCTCTGGACGCGTACGGTGCATTCTCAGACCCTGCACCGTCAGGGTTTGGTGGGGTGTCAAGTTCGTTTGCTCCCCCACTGACGAGCGACGCGAATGCACCACGGATCAGTCGGACGATGCAGTACGCAGATCCATATGCGGCGGTGCGGGCATCACTGGCTGCCAGTGGACATAGCGTCGGGCCACCTAGTTATGACTCATATTCGGAATACCGATGAGGTTGGCGTCATATCATGTTGCTGAACTCGGCTATTTACTCTTTCTTTTCTAACACCTTACGGCAGCGGCAGGATAATTTAGTACGTTGATGGTGCACTATACTTACTTGAGAGGACTCACCTCGTCCTCTGGATACCTATATACTGGTTGTTACACTCATGTATACTACTCTCATACTGCACCGCGTGATGACTTATCAGGACAGTTTTTATACATATAAAAACAGTTAAACAATTGCTCTGCGTCGTGGTACTAGGAGACAAGGACAATTATCCTCGGAAGCAGAAGTTGTGTGTATCTGTTGATCCAAACTGGCAGTAATCATTCAGAGACTGGCAAGTTCAACGTTCAAACGTTCACGTTCAACCACATACTGACACATAGTTGCTGGTGTTTGTGACTGCAAAGCCTTCAGGTCATACACATGTATCCCGCGCGACGTCGACACACGACCACGAACAACCCAACACCAAGTACAGTTGGTGGCCTTTTTTCAAATGTCTTCACCTTCGTCTCGAGAGAAGTTGAATCTTTCGTTCTGAATGCCACCGGATCACAGGTCAGTCCATCTGCTATTCACTTTCCTTGGAGGTTGACCACAGCTTCCTTAGGCAAAAACAGACCAAGGCATATCGAGCGGACGCAACAGGAGCTCAGGAAGGAGAATGCGGAACGGGGACCCGAGGGAGAGAAACATAAGCGATGACGGGGCCAGACACAGGTCGAGGAGACATCATGGCTGCGAACGCAGGAGACGCCCCAAACCCGACGACTCTCGTCCCCCACCCCGTTCCAAATCAACAGATCCAATCAGAAACCGCCCCCACAGGCACATACAACCTCCCAATATTGACGGTGAAGACGAAGGTAGGTAAATCTCTCATTTTGCCGATGCTTTTCTATCGTTGTTTAGCTGGCGTGTAGAAGTTTCTGCCAGTGATCGCGAGCAACCAAAATCACCTGCCCTTCGACCATGCTCCGTGTGTGCACCTCAAGCTGTTCCTCCACGAACACTGAGGAGAGAACTGCCCATAACCATGCCCGGCTCTCTCTTCCCTCGATCTTCCTCCCTTGAACCAGATGAACCAGATGGTGATCGACGCGCACATCTCGTGTTTGATGACCTATCTCCCGCTCACCCACCCCGCTCACCCCTCCACGCGATCGAAGACAAGACTCAAGCTGGACCATCACTGGCCAACGCGCCGGACCAATACGTTTCACCTTGGCGCACTCGTTCTGTGGCTTCGGTCAAGGACGCAGTGCAGCGGTTCAACACTACAGAAGGCGCTGAAGCCGATTTTTCCCTCCTATTGCCTAGCCCGCATTCGTCCCCCGTCAAAGCAATTGCTCAACCACGTTCTGATGCCGAGCCATCGCCACAATGTTCCGCCTCAGGCTCCACCGCACTGGTAATGACATCTAAAAAAGGTAAAGAGCGAGCGCAAGACAATGAAAACGACGATGACCTAGCTTTCATCGTCGGCGAAACCTCTGGACATACCCGTGTACATACCAAGGAACGCGAATTAGACGCCGCACGGGAAGAACTGCGCGAGCATGAGAAACGTTCGAGCGGGAACCACAGCAGCCGACCCTCAGACGAGCGTGAAAGAGATAAACTGCGCATCAAAGTGCTCGAGGAAGAAGTTCTACGGTTAAAGGAAGAAGTACGAACATTTCACTAGCCTATCCCAAACCTGACTCGCGACCTTTCTAGCTCTCCAGAAGCCAGCGCTGTCCCCCTGTTCCCACTTCCACCTCCGCACCGCCGCCGCCGCCACCACCGCCACCGCCACCGCTCCCGCTCCGTATCGACACAATGCCTTGTACTCCTACCTCCATGTTCGCAACCGCCCGCGCCTCCCTGCGACACACAACTACACCCGTTGAAGCACCCATCAACCCAAGCATCGGTAGGACTAAAAGACAGGGTCAGCCTACTGTAAACGTTCCCTCTGAAAAGATGGCAGCGTTTTTGAACGAGATGAAGACAGTGAAGTTGAGGAAGGTTGGCATGGGCGCTGATGCCCTCGGCAGTGAGCGCGCAAGTGGGCCATCGGGTCTTAGTAAAAGCGTCAGCGGGACGAGTAGTACTGCGTCAACAGGTCCTACTAGGCCTATTGCACAGGAATTGTTACGCCGCCGTTCGCTAGCAAATCTCCGTGTACCAATCGGTTCTTCGCTAGCTGCGCCGATACCGCTACCAGCGTTAGCACTATCGAAGGAGCCAGAGGTCAGAACAGGGCAGAAGCGGAAGGCGGGTGCACTGGGCGTTGACGAGTTGACGGATGCGTTGCGTATGTCGAGTTTTCTCATGTTGACTCTCATGGAATTGAAAATTCACTGACTCGACACATTTACAGACACAGCGAAGCGCCGTTTGACACAATCTGCTTCACAATCTTCCTCTGGCAGCGCATCCTCTTCAGGAAGCTCAAACGCTCCTGCTTTACTATCCTCATCAATGGTGCCCCTTTCCGGCGCTACTCTCCCATCTTACACATGGCCCACGAACGAAACAGATATAACCACCCCCTCTCTATGCTCAGACAATGACCGAGATGGCGAGAACAGCATCGAAGACCGAGCTCCATCCACACCCCCAGGACCTCGAACCGCCACCCGAAGACATGGAGGCCCGAGCATAGACACCCGAGAAAGACGGATAGAAGTCATTGATATCGACATGGAGGACCCTCTACACACCGAACCTCGTACTATCACTCCCAGCTCCGTCCCCCGCTGTGCCTCTGATCTGTTCAACAAGCGTCCTCCAATGTCTCCAATACCGAATCCGTCACCCCGTAAACCGAAGGCGCCGGCGCGCACGAAGCGAGGGGCGACTCCTAAGCCCAAGTCTCTCCCTCCTCCCGAGTCGGACGAAGACAATACGCTTGGGGCACGCCGACCACCAACACCAGTCCCATTCCTCTCACTCATCCCTGCCTCAAGGTCCAAAACAAAGTCAAAGCATAACTTGACTGGAAAAGACCGCTCACGAGCTCCGGTCTCAACATCATCACAACAAAAGTCAAGCGACTCCTCTCCCCAGTCGGCCTCGGGCTCCCGGCCCAAGCGTAGGCCAGCGCACAAAAGGTGTCTCACGCTTGACGAGGAGCTGCGCACTGCTGAAGCTCGTTCTTCGGACATCGATCAGGGTAATGACGAGCTCGATCCGGAAGAGCAGGAGGATGACGTGTTCATTGGCACGGGGACGAAGAGTAAACGGCAGGGTTTTCTCGCGCATGGCGGGGGTGGGGGTGCACCTGTGTTCATGGGCATTGGGTATGTCCAGGGAGCGGTAGTAGGTAGTGCAAACGAGGGACCACAGGATGGGACCACGGAGACGCTACCTCGCAAATTACACAAGTCAGCAAGTCAGGGTTCTCTAATTCCGCGGCTGAGAGCTAGATCGTGATTCATGTTTTTTTTTTCTGTTCGTCCAGGTGGCAATGCCCGCCGCCCTACTACCTCGGATGGACAGTAGTTCTGACAGTTATTTATCGATATTTCGAGTGTATTCTTGCGTACTCAATAGTGATATCCTCTCATCCTCTCATCCTCTCATCCAGTGCGCAAAGGCCCCTCGCACGATTAAGTCGTGCGAGCGTTCAACGCCCTCAAGAGCATTGGGATCCTGGGCAGATATCAAATTTAATCTTCCGAAGAAATGATTTTTAACAGCGTCACGTCTTGGAGTATGTCGAACGGGACATTACAGACCAACTTCGCAGAGCCACATTTACCACCCATAGCTATTGAATTGGAAGCTCTCTCCGAGAGAACCAAACTTGGCATTGAGAGACTATGTGAACTCTCTCTTAGCGAGGGACCAGATCTGTAAGTTTCCAACGACTGCCGAGTCAAAGACTGAAGCGACCTCATCAAATCACACCGTAACATAGGTCAGGCATACCGATAAAGAAGCTAGCCGCTGTACTCGTCTTGCTCTATGAGAACGCCGGCGAGCTCCGAGTCCTTCTCACTACGCGCTCTAAACTTCTCCGGGCTCATCCCGGACAAACAGCACTGCCAGGCGGTAAAGTAGATGAGAGCGACGAGAGTCTCGTCCACACAGCTGTAAGCCTTCCCAAGCCTCCCTCTCTGATCTTACTTCAGATATCGAGCAACAGTCTCACCCTGATTGCATGCGACAGTTCAGAGAAGCCCAGGAAGAAGTCGGCCTCCCTATCAACTCTCCCTACGTCCGTACTCTATGCATCCTTCAACCTTTCCTCTCCCAATCCCAACTACTTGTCACCCCGGTCGTTGCATTCCTTACAAATCCCACCGTCCTTGATACACTGAAACCATGCGTCGGGGAAGTAGACCACATTTTCAACCATCCGCTCGAGGCTGTTCTCGATCCGCCATTTTCTGGGAAGGAGGCCCTAGTACCGAGAGGCAGTGAGGATTGGCCATATGCGGAGGAGTTCCACGTGAGTCCTGTTGCGTCCGTCTCGTGTTCCCATCGAGCTTATCTACTTCGTTCCTTTGAACAACAGAATGTGACTGATCAGACTATCAAGGTTGACGAGACCGAGACGGTTTTATATCGCCACCACCGCCTTCGTTCGTGTGCGTCCCCTGTCAAGGGTCTAACGGCAGACATCTTGGTGAGGATGCGAGATGTTTCATACAACTTCTGTCATTGGAAGGCTGTGGACTTTGCTGAATCGTTATACAGATCTGTGTTGCAGGCGTCGCATATGACAAGACGACGACGTACGAACGTCATCCTCCTGGACGGGGCGTTTCGTATCTCCTTGAACTCCGTATGAAACAATATCGTGTCTCAGAGGGGTCCACAATGAGTGTTGTATCGAGCCATAATTAGACATGGAACGATTTTGCATTTATCGCCTCTTCATTATAAGCAAACAGAAGTCGTTTGGTACCTCATAAGTTGGCACAGATGGCACTTCAAGCTTTGAGTTCGAGCCGCCTGTCCTGATAACCTACAGTGGCGGTCAGATGCTGGTACTGCTGCGTACCTAACAAATCAACATTAATATTGAAAAAATAATTACAGTATAACAGTTCGCCTGATGCAGACGTCGGGTAAGTCCGACTTTTCAGGCTGGTACAAGCCAGCTGACCACACACCTCTGCATTAATTCACACCGCGATGTTGGATTCGTTGAGACTCCAAGACATGCGATTATCTTCTGCGTCGGGACTCATGCTGAAAGCAATCCAACGGGGGAAAAAAAAAGAGTCAAATATGTCGGACAGTAACTCAGTGCCAAGTTTTATCACACCTTTCGAATACAGTAATGGCTCGCGCTACCTCATGCCAACATTCATGATACCATAGTAGTTACAGGTGGCGTACAATGTACAGACATGATCCAAGTAAATATTGTTAGCTACCCGTCATGACTGAGACTGTATAGATTTCAAAATATATCCTTCCAGCCCTCCACAGACCCAAAGCTCCTGCACACTAGCGCCAACCGTCCGTACATCATACCGTTTCTCGCCTTCAGGACCCCTAATGATAACGGACCCATCTTGCATGCTTATCCGTATCTTGTGGCCCTCGTCCACCGTGAGCTCACCTTTCTTGCCGCCAGCCCCACGTGTACCATCCTTCCCGTATGCTTCCGTGAGGTCCTTTACGAGCTCGGGACATTCCAAGCACACAAGCCCATTATTGATTGCGTTCCGTTTGAAGATATCCCCAAACGAGCCTGCAATCACCACAGGCACGCCTGCAGCTTTAAGCGCAGTCGCAGCCTGCTCACGAGATGACCCCGTGCCAAAGTTGTACCCCGAGACCAATATAACACCCTCTTTCGTGGTATTATCATTCATCGATGCGGAAGGAGTAGAAGGCTCCTGCCGCTGCGCTTTAATAAGCGAGGCGACTGTGCCTGCGAAGGAGATATCATAGTTCTCCATGACGACTTGGGCTTGTCGTTCCAAGGTGATATCGTCTTGATAGGTGTATTTGCCGGGGTAGAGGGCGTCTGTGTTGAGGTTGTCTTGAGGTGTGAATAGGAGGCGGCCTGAAAAGACGTCCGGGAAACCAGGGAAGAGGGGCTCGTAGACAGTGGTCGTTGAGGGGCCGGACGAGCAACTGAGCGACTCAGAGGGGGCAGTGTAGAATGTGGGTGCTCCGTTTTTGGGTAAGCGAGCAGGGTCCAGGGAGTCGGGGCTGCAGATGTACCCTTTGATAGCGCTGGCGGCGACCACTGCAGGACTTGCCAGGTACGCTTGCGCTTTAGGGTGACCCATACGGCCCTTGTAGTTTCTGTTCGTGGCGCTGATCCCTGTTTCGCCCTCTTCAAGTAGACCCGTGCCAAGGCCAATGCAGGGGCCACAGCCCGCAGGAAGCACCTTCGCACCAGACGTAACAAGCATGTCCCAAAGCCCAAGCCGCTCAGACTCTTGCTGGACCGCCGAGCTTGCAGCAGCGATATAAAATTCAACGCCTGGTGCGACCTTGTTTCCCTGCATGACAGCTGCTGCAGCTGCGATATCCGAGACGCGTGAGTTGGTGCAGCTGACGAGGTAAGCTTTTTGGATAGGTATGTGTGCCTCTTCGAGTTGTGGGAGAGGAGTGGAGATTTTGACGCTGTTGGGGCCTGAGATATGTGGGACGAGCGTAGAGAGGTCGAAAATAAGGTGCGATGAGTATGAAGCATCTGCATCGGAATGTGGAGGGGCGGCTTGGAGTGCATCGAGCCGGCGCCGGTTTATACGGGGATGCTCGGGGGGCGCTGGGATACCTGCGGCAGCTGAACCGAACGTACGGAGTTCAAGTTTCTTGAGCATTTGTTCGTACCACTCAAGAAGCGTCTGATCGACTGGGAAAACGCCAACGAGGGCACCCCATTCTGTCGTCATGTTCGCGATCGTGAGACGGTCGTCAATAGAGAGGGCAGCGACGCCTTCTCCGGTGAACTCGATAGCGGCATTGAGAACTTCATCCTTGTTGAAGGAGCCGCAGAGGGCTACAATGACATCTTTTCCTGTCACTCCAGGCGCGAGTTTACCTTTGAGCTCGACATTAACCATCCGAGGAACCTGCCACCACGTCTTCCCAGTTGCCCAGAGAGCTGCTGCATCTGTGCGGACGATGGGAGTGCCCACACAGCCAACGCCGCCATACATGTTGCTGTGGCTGTCGCTCGCAACTGTGAGGGTGTACGGGAATGCATAGCCCTCCTCGACGAGGATTTGGTGACCGATTCCCCGACCGGCAGGGTAGAAGTCGATACCATGTTGCCGGGCGAATGATTCGATGGCTAGGTATTTCGCGAGGTTTTTCTCGGATTTGTTTTGGACATCGTGATCGAGGGTGAATACAGCTTGTTTTTTGTCTGCAAACTTGGTCGCTCCAATAGACTTGAACCTGTCGTTGACATGTTAAGCCCTCGTCGCGTAAAGTAAACCGGAGAAAGGGCTGAATAGGAAGGGAACAAATGCGTACTTGGATATGACAGGCCCCGTATTGTCGTGTGTCATGACATGCTCTGGTCGAATCATGACATAGTCTCCTGCTTTGACCGCTTTTCCATCGGGGAGACCGACAGTGTACTTTTGGACAACTTTTTCGATGATGGTTTGCGGGATGAGAGGGGTGTATGCTGTTGCAAGGGAACGCGTGTGAGTGGAAAGGCGGGGTCGGGCCCACAAGGGTGATAGACCTGGGGAGAGTCGCATGAGTCACGGTGCAGATCCAAGCCTTCGAGCTTTGAGTTTCGAGGACTGCAGATATGCCGTTTCGTTTTCACTGAGAGTGAGCAGCTGCCTTGACGCGAAAGAGCCGAGTAAAGCCGTACGTAAATTATTATAAGGTGTAGTCAAACTCAAGACTGACAGGTTCAGGTGCACGACAAAATTCCATGTTACAGCCACCATGAAAGTATTAGCCATAAAATACACAGAGTCTATAGAGAAACTTCAGGCGGGTGCTACACTAACGGCTGACGCGGCGACTGGCATGGGTATAGTCACAGGTGAAGCCACCGCAGAGGGAGCAGCCACAGTACCCCCATCTTTGGTCTCCATGGGAGGCGTAGTGGCGGACTCTGGAGAGCTTGAACAATGGTTTGTCTTGGCCTTTTTCTTCTTCTTGAGCAAGCCTAGACGATGTCGATTAATGACGCATTTGAGAATCACTGAAATGAATATACCAACCTGCGGTAACTGCAGACTTCACGTTGTCCAGTATTTCCTGACTTTCCTCTAGGTATTCTGTATCATCGAAACGATGTTTCTTCCCGGCCAAAGTCTCAGGATCCCCCGAAGCCGAAGCAATTTTCCTTGCTAAGTTGTCGAGCTTAGCCCTTTTAGCGTCGGCTGCTGCCTTCTTTCGCTCCTCCTCGTTCTCCATGTAATCGACGAGGCTGTGTCAATCGGCAATTAAATATCCGTCAGCACGATTTGGATACAACGAACATACCGTTTGGCAGTTTTGATAGTGCTGAGCCTCCTTCCGCTGAGATCCCTGCACGAGTCGTTATTGCTCGTCTTCTGACTACTCATACGGCCACCGGCTGCACGGAGCTGTGAGCCAAAACCACCCTTTCCACCACGGAGACGGGGGGTGAGTCGCAAGGTGACCAGGTTCGATGACTGGCCATGAAGTTCTGAGATACGGGTGTCTGGAGTGAGTGAGCCAGAATGGGGGGAAATCCTGAGAGTTTCCGAGGTTGGGAGATCGGGGTAGCGGTCACATAGGATCTCGTAGAGATCATGGATACGAGTCCCGTTCGGTACTAGGAGAGATAAAGTGGGGAAGGGGGGAAAGGTCGAAAAGAGGACGCTGGTGGACATGGCTGTTTGTGAGGAAAGCTTGGCTGAGTGGCAGTGAACCGTGATATCCAATTATGGCAAAAGTAAGTCAAGTCCCTAGAATGGTTATCGTTCCAGCGGTTGTCCTGGTTGTCCCGATAACTTGCTGAACAGGAGTCCAAGGTTTACAAGTGACCACTTCCTAGTGTTTCAGTTCATCCTCACCTGAATTCAAAATGGACCTCTGGTATACACTCAATCAAGAAGCTTCAGTATTCGTCTGGCCCGTCAAGTTCTGCTTGGGAGTGACACTCACAACATATATCTTGTCCATCCTCACCGGCAACGTGTCTCAGGTGGACAGAGTATGGACCTCCCTTCCAACAATCTATACTCTCTACTATGCTCTATTACCACTTTGGCCCCGTGTTCCCTTGGCTTTCTTCTTCCCATACACCCCTGAATCCGTTCACGAATCCGTTGCTGGTACCTATAGTCCTCGCGCGTTGCTTATGATGGTGTTGGTGGTGAGTCCGTATGATTTGGTAGCACTGTGTTGAGTTTGACCAATAGGTCTAGGTTACATGGATGTGCAGGTGTGTACCATTGCCCTTCTCCCTAATCACCTCATTCAACAACAAACTGGTAGGCTAAGTTACAATACATGGCGACGAGGACTCTTCAATGTGTAGGTCTATATCTGCTTACTAGGACGGAATTAATCATTCTTGGACCTTTCTGTTGCATAGCAATGTCGAAGACTACCGTTGGGAGATTCTCCGCCAGCAGATTCCTCCCTGGCTCTTCCAGGTCTTCAACCTCACATTCATCGGTAAGTATGTTCAACTTCTACATATACATATGCTCCAAATTTCTAATCGTTACCTCCAGCCATTGCTCAGAACATTTTTCTTTTCCTTCTCGGTCTTCCTGCTCAGATGGCTGTCAGCCAACCCCATACACCTCTCAGTGCCTCTGATTATTTTCTTGGCTCACTCGGATTCCTCACGCTCCTCGTCGAGTTCGTGGCAGATAATCAGCAGTATTCGTACCAGACATTCAAGCATTCAGGGAAACTGAATCCTAATGAGTGGCCTGGTGCGCGTATTGCTTGGACCAAGCGCGATCTGGAAAGAGGTTTTGTGACAAAGGGTCTGTGGGCATGGTCGAGGCATCCTAATTTCCTTTGTGAGCAATCCTTCTGGGTGAGAGTCACTTTTTCGTCTGAGTTCCCGAAAAACATTGATCACTAACTGACAATGCCTGCATTAATCAGGTTATCATAAACCTCATTCCTCTCGTGTCTTCCGGTGCACTCACGGTTTTAGTTGCTTCAGGATCACTCGCCTCATTGGTGCCTCTGTTGCCCTGTCTCGTTCTCTGCACCCTGTTCTTTTCGTCCACGAAGTTCTCCGAGTCGATCTCACTCTCCAAATACCCGGTTGCGTACAAGGCATACCAACAGCGTGTGGGGATGTTTGTTCCTTTCCTCACTCCGGTATGGGGTGCGTTGCTGAGTTTGCAGGGCGAAAGAGCCAGGGTGGATGAGTTAGTTTATGGGCAGGGTGCAGGGAAGGTGACCAAAGTCGAGTAAGTTTGTAGGGGGTGCACACTGGTATCTTATCATGAACGTCGTTGTAAGATTCTTATAAACATGTTTTTATTGGGCTTTCCAGCAGTCAGTTGGTATAACTCGAACTAGCTGAATTTTCCATTTAAGCTGCTTGTGGGATAGGCTCTTGATTATGACGGGCAAGTCTGTCATCGCTTGGCCCCTTGTGTGTATACCTTTAGATACAGTAAATTGCTTTACTAGTGTTGGTGTTGGTAGCCACGACGACATTGATCATTTCCTTGAAATGCGGTACACTGAGTGTAACATGTAAAGCGTCATCTGCGCGACCGGGTCACCAATCGACTGCGTCGCACAGCTCACCGGGGTTGGCGGGTGACTGGTCTAACTTGGCTTCAATCTCAACAAGCACCCACTCAATCGCTTGCCAGTTGAGGTGGTGCTGTTGGAGCACATGAAGCGTTGCAAGCGAAGCATTCGCCTGAACTCCCTTATTCATCTCGTCACCGCCAGGGATAGGAACTAGATGGACCGCAAGCTACATCAACGATATAAGCGAGATCACTGGGTTTATGCTGGTCAATATGAAAGATCTTGACCACGTTCTCGATGATACGCTGGGGATTGACAGGGAAGCCACGAGTGAGGCCATCCGCCTGGAGGAACATGAAATTGCGTAACTCATGGCGTTTGCACGAGCCCCGAAGCTCTAGCAAGTTATCGTTGATCTTTTGTCGCTCGATAACGCTCCGTCCACGCCGTCTTCACTATAGATGAGTTTCGCACCGTTCCATCACAGCATACCATCACATCTTCCAATACCTTGACGAAACGTTGTTGAATGTAACTCGACTCAGCGGTCTTGACAAAGGTTCGGGAACATGTTCTCTAGGCCTTTGAGAGGATGACATTATTGTTATATGGAGGCAAGGGGCATTCACAATAAGAATGCCTGACACGAACCCACTGGATTGTATCTGTTTGTGCGCTCTCGGGGTCCTGATTCTGACTTTTTGACTATCTTCTTGTTGAGAGTAAATCTGCACACGTAGTAGAGAACAAAAAGTATCCTGATGTGTTGGTGTACAACTTTCATCGAGCACAGAGAATATTATTTCGAGAGAGTTGTGAGCTCTGGCATACCAACACAAACCACACAATGTTCCCTCAGTGTCACATCCCGAAACTTTCCCTACCCATCCGACACACTTCTGGCCCCTTATGATCAAACCCCGAACCCCGAGCCCTGGACTTTACCTGAGAAGATTTTCTCCTTCATCTGATATCCCAAATCCCATATTTCCTGTCCCAGACTTTCATATTCCCATCTCAGCTATCTCTTGACATATGCTCCTTTCCTTTGACATCCCTTGACATTTACACTTCCTATCAATAATTCCCTTTCCCCCTGCTTCACAATCATTGTGCCATCGTCCTCAGTTATTATTCCATCATTCTGACGCCATTCCGATTCATCCTCTTATTTTGCTCCAAAAACCCAAAACCCCAATTTGTCCAATATACTTTAACAGTTTTATATCTTCCAGACTCTTCAGTATATAAACCCAACTTTACTCTGTAATATTTTCTTAGTTCAAATATTGACTAAATCCTGTTCTATTCTCCAAAGTCCCTGTATGAGTTCTGTTCCTTAATTTCAAGGCAGAAGTTTGGAAGACAATCCTAAGATCAACTTAAGGACTGAGAGAGGTTTTCAGAGTGAAGCAGAAACTTCAGAGGATAGAACAGGATTTAGTCAATATTCAAACTAAGGGAATATTACAGAGTAAAGTCGGGTTTATACACTGAGGAGTCCAGAAGATATAAAACTGTTAAAGTATCTCAGACAAATTGGGGTTTTGGGTTTCCAGAGCAGAGTAAGAGGATGAATTGGAATGGCGTCAGAATGATGGAATAATAACTGAGGACAATGGTGCAATAATTGTGAAGTAGGGGGAAAGGGAATTATTGATAGGAACTGTGAATGTCAAGGAATGTCAAAGGAAAGGAACATATGCCAAGAGATAGCCGAGATAGGAATATGAAAGTCCAGGATGGGGAATATGGGGTTTGGAATATCTGATGAAGGAGAAATCTTCTAAGGTAAAGTCTGAGGCTCAGGATTTGGGATTTGATCATAGGGGGCTGGAATTGGGCCAGATGGGTTAGGAAAGTTTCAGGATGTGACAGAAGGCCAACTTGGACCCAATGGATGAACTTTATGATAAACTTTCCTGCCTTCCAGGCTCAATCTATGTGTTGGGGATTATTTGATTATGATGGATTTTGATTTCAAGCATCTAGTCAAAAGTATGTCTTATCAGCAAAGAATATACCATAATTTTGCTAATTGTTCACAGGTTATCCCCATATTAGGACATGCAACATTGCTGCGTTCCCCACAATGCATCACTATATGTGATGTTGTCATCACATGCGAAGTTCTGGCCCAGCATCTCCTTTGGCTTGGAACACTGGTCCAGAAGGAGATTGATGACATGCTATCTCAGGGTGATGCACAGAACGTTCCCAGAGCAGTCAAACTGCTTTGCAGCATATCCACACTGCAGGCTTTGAGTCCTGCCTCATACAATCCCACAGATTGCAAAGTTCATGCCATATTGAAAGTCCTTGCAGCCCTCTGTGAATCACTTGTTGAGCCATTTTTTAACCCTCATCCAGTCCAGTGAAGATCAGCTCGAAGGGTGTTTTGGGGTGGTTTGCGGCGATGGCCATGACCCAAACATGGACGTTCCATGGCTTTGTTAGTGTCTCTCTGCCGCTGCAGACTGTCTAGTTATTTTTGAAGAACACTCTGGCTGGGACTGAGGTCATTGACACCTTAACACCGGAGAGACTGACAGGAGACTTGGAGCAGACCACCTGAACCCCAAGTTATGGAAAGGTGATGTAACAGTTGGTGCAGTTTCCCTTCAAACTGAATGGTGCTGAGGAGCTGAAGCTGCCAAAGGAGCACTCAAAGTTCTCAATGTGCTCGTCGACATTGTCACTCTGTTTGCTGATAGATCAGTTAATCTCATGAAACCCATGGATGATGGGAAGTACCCAGGGGTCTCACAAGACTTTGATCACACTGAGGTTGAGTCCGACAATTCACAGTCAAGTATTGCAGTCACAGCAGCTTTGGGCCACAACAGCACAGCCAGAAACCCCCCCCCCCAACAACTATGAGCTCAGCGGTGTCCCAACTGGGACAGCCGACAATGTTGATATGCCAGCCAGCGACACAGCCGACATGCACCCTGATGCCCCAGACGGTGAAGATGGCTTAGAGCTTGATGACGACTCTGACAGCCTCGAGCTTGAGGTTGTGGCAGATGAGTCATAAGGTGTCGTAATCACCACAGAGACTGAAGACACCCCCACAATCACACTAGAGAATCTCATACCCGAACCAGGAGAGTCTGATGAAGATGGTGCTAGTCAGAACTGGCTTGACTTCGAAGGGAAGAAGATCCACAAGGCATCTGTGATCAGATGCCTGTTCTTGTCTGAAATGGCAAAGAAGTCGTGGGAACATCTTCTTTGTGTTCGTGGATACACTCAAAATTTCTCCCCAAAGACAAGTCTCAACTGCAATGCCCTTACAGGAGAACAGTTTCTCATTGGGGACTTGGCTGCTCTACTTATTTGTTCTGACAAAATGATGGCACTTGCCATTTTGCAGGTCACGTTTATTGAACAGGACAAACAGCATGTCAGTGGTGTGGCCAAAGACTTGCTCTGACTCTCAATGGTTGAGACCTTTGTCTTTGGCCAAATCCTACAGATGATGCCTGCCTTGACACACAATGAAGATGGGAATCCAACATTGCCAGCAATGCAACAACTCCTTTTGTGGATGGGATCTTACTGCAAGCTTGCACCACTCAAACAGAAGAAGAAATCAAACTCGAGTGCATGAACTAGCACTATGAGTGTTTCACGCAAGGCTCTCATCATTTGCATATCTGGACAAACAATCCACCGACTCAATCTATGCATCAAATCCACCTCCCACTTGCCTCCTACACTACAGCCAATTCATTCAACAGAAACTTGGGCTGTCTTTGTCATCGAGCTCTCTGCTGTAGTGGATGCATTATGGGAGCTTACAGAGCTGAACCAAGCAAACAGTCATGTCCCGAAATGTAGTGGCGATAGTGAGGGGTTTCCATACAGGCTTTGAGATGGTATGTTCTTCATTTTCCATGGAGCATGCACCAAAGCTGATTCAGAGACTGGTTGTAGGTTCTCTGGCATTTGTCGCAGAGATGGCAACCAGGCAGCTACTCACAAAGCAGCTGGGCAACACTGACAAAACAATAGAATGTCCCGTTTGCAAGAAAACTATCAAACATAAGGCGCTTCGCAGCCACATGGGGGGACATATTCTACAAGCACAAATGGGCATCTTAGAAGATGACATCAATGTTCCAGTGTGATTTCTTGTTTTTCTCATATTCAGATGTCTCATATCGCATCATACAGGTCTCCATGGTTGATCTATGTGGCTTTTGTGGTCAATTAGGCCACCCGGTGCAGCTAGTCAAAGAAGGACAGAAGCGAACTTTCCAGCCCTCTTTGAGCTGTCCATTTAGTATTATTTTCAGCATTGGTGCAGCAGTGAACAGCACGAAAACCTCACCATCAATGAATGTGCCAATTTGATGCCCATTATGCCTGTCATCATCCAGTGATTGTAGCACCATTTGGAAGTACAATATGGCTCACCACATCAGTACTGTGCACTCAGGCCATAATCCCAACCAACCACTGCCTCTAGTGCTCGCAACAGCAATGAAAATCACTTGTTCTGAGCAGCAAGCACTCGGAATTCCTCCGGACCTCATCAGTGGTGACGATGAGCTGCAAATGCCTGCAAGTGGGAAGCGCAAATGTGCTGCTACACGTAGTACAGTGCATGGAGAGGCCTCTAAGTGTTCGAAAGATGTCAACTTGAATACTATGGCATGTGTAGATACTCTCAATTTGCATATCAGTTTGTGATAAGTTCGTGCTGTTTGAGTGAAGCATAGTTGCTATTACCAAAGCCACTATTGAGTACTATGTGACTAATAACACATTTGGACTTTGTCGAATTTCACGCGTACCTTTTTGTTTGGGTGCCCCTTGTGTGGAGGTATCTAAGACGTTACGGACGGGCAGTTGAAGTATACCAGATTCGAGGATGACAGCAATATTGCATGACAGCGGAATAATCGGGAAATATTTCGGCCGACTGTAGTGACTCGAATTTACGTTGCTCTTCGCCCCAAAAAAGGTTCAAAAGGGTCCAGGTGTTGAGTTCTACATTTCCTCAACGACCAACTATCATGGCCACCATCGCTTCCCGCTCTGCAAATGCCCTCCGTGCTGTCTCCCGCCGCGCCCCCCGCGCATCTGTAAAAATGGCAGCAAAGCCCGCACAGACCGCATCCTACTCCCTCCTTGCTCGCTCACCTCTCCCTAGCAGCTCAAGGCAGGCCCTCCAGGTGAAAATTAATTTACTTTCCAATTTTCATGTTGGGCTGGATTGACGTGTTTTTCATATAAAGGTTGTTGCTACCCGCGGTGTAAAGACCCTCAACTTTGCTGGCACCGAGGAGGTCGTGTATGAGCGCAGTGACTGGCCTCTGGCAAAACTTCAGGACTACTTCAAAAACGATACCCTCGCTCTCATTGGTTATGGCTCGCAGGGTCATGGTCAGGGTTTGAACGCCCGTGACAACGGCCTCAAGGTCATCGTCGGTGTTCGCAAGGACGGCGAGAGCTGGAATCAGGCTGTTGAAGATGGTTGGGTGAGTCCCTTGCTTTTCCAGCTCCTCTTTTTTTTTCCCCGTTTTGACCTGCGTGTTTGATAGATACCAGGCGAAACCCTCTTTCCCATCGAGGAAGCCATCAACCAGGGAACGATCATCATGAACCTCCTCTCCGATGCTGCCCAGTCACAAACGTGGCCCACCATAGCGCCCCTCATCACGAAGGGCAAGACTCTCTACTTCTCACACGGCTTCTCTGTAGTATACAAGGAAGACACCAAGGTCATCCCTCCACCCAACGTCGATGTCATTCTCGTCGCACCCAAGGGATCAGGTCGTACCGTTCGTACCCTCTTCAAGGAGGGAAGGGGCATCAACTCCAGTGTTGCGGTGTTCCAGGACGTAACAGGTAAGGCAATGGAAAAGGCTGTTGCTCTTGGTGTCGCTGTTGGCTCTGGATATATGTATGAGACCACCTTCCAGAAGGAGGTGTACTCTGACTTATACGGTGAACGTGGTGTAGTACGTGTCGATTCACATTACTTTGACCATCTATACTGACGGTACATGTGCATAGCTCATGGGTGCCATTCGTAAGTCTCAATGCCCCGGAAGGTCAGAACGAAATGATCTGACGAGATTCATAGAGGGTTTGTTCTGTGCTCAATACAAGGTTCTCCGTGCCAACGGCCACACTCCCTCGGAGGCATTCAATGAGACCGTCGAGGAGGCCACTCAATCGTTATATCCTTTGATTGGTCAGAAGGGGTAAGTACTCACGCAGTATATAGCTTCACGCTAATCCAACCGCTTCTCTACCAACAGCATGGACTACATGTACAATGCTTGTTCCACGACTGCTCGTCGCGGAGCTCTCGACTGGGCTCCCATTTTCGAAAAGACCAACCTCCCCATCTTCGAGAAATTGTACGAGAGCGTGAAGAATGGCACTGAGACGCGCAAATCATTAGAGTTCAATGGCCGCTCAACGTACCGCCAGGACCTTGCCAAGGAGCTCAAGGAAATCGACGACCAGGAGATCTGGAGGGCTGGTAAGATCTAATCGTAATGTCTCTTGTTGTGGTTCTGGTCACTCAATGGTCATTTTTCAGGAAAAGTCGTCCGTTCCCTGCGCCCCGACTACAAGGCTGAGTAGATGTCTCATGATATGTTGTTGACATTGTTATGATATGGTGCTGCTGGTTGTTCTTGGTTATATTTCTCCGACATTCATTTCTCTTCGAGCGCTCTTGTTTCATGCTCGAAGCCAAAAGCACTGTGGTGCAGCTATTCGTAGAGGACACATGTACGGTAGCACTGCCCATTATCAACCTTGAGACGTCTGCGGTTGAGACTTTAGACGGACGGTGTGGGTTGGTAGGCTTGAGGGCTGACTAGGACGTTTTGGTGCGGCTGTCTGTAACTGACCCAGTGGTATAAGGGTCACGGTTGTCTAGGAGAAAGTTACTCATACTTAGTAGTAACTTGTCCGTCGAGCTCCTCTCCCATAGTACCTGTGTTGGTCAACTCGCACATCAATAGCCACCCCCTCGACAATTCCTGTGCTGAACTACCACCACTATTAATACTGAAAGGCATCATCTCTCATGGACAAGGATAATCGCGACGACTTCACGTTCGCTAAGCTCTCTGATCTTAAGCTGCCAGTGACCTTTCGTATGTACGCACGCAGCCCCGGGCCTATTATCTCCAGTATTCTGACGACACACCCGATCCATGCCATGACGCAGCTCGCAGCTCGAGGGAACTAGACCACAGAAATCTGTCTCGGAGGTGCTTGAAAACCCGGAGTTGAGGTTCCATGGTGCTCAGTCTTCGTATGTCTCTTCGCCATGTTCCTCGTGCTCGATGACAAAGTGCTGACTCTTGAAAAAGGACACTTTCAGATCTATATGTCACCTGTCAACTCGTAGCTGATAACAAGCCCTTGACAGTTCCGTTCAGGACATCATTCAAGGCGTTCAAGACAAACTATATGTATGTTCTCCACCATACCCTTGTTTATCTTCTACAACTCACTTCCGCATGGCACAGTTGGAACGAATGGGTAACGCTCCCGATACGATATTGCGACCTCCCGCTGAATTCGCAAATCACTTTCACTGTATGGGATATTGGAGGTCCGCGTACAGCTGTCCCAGTGGGTGGCTCGACTTTCAGATTATTCGGGAAGAAATGGTGGGTGAGATACCTTGCACCCATGATTTAACCGCTCACGCCTGCCCAGGACGTTGCGAAGAGGAAAACATAGGCTTTTGCTGTGGGTCGGTCAGGAGGCAGATGGGTCGATGGATACGAAGACGCCTAGCAAGTTGGGCACGAGGGACGAGATGGGTCGGTTAGAGAAGGTAAGCTCAGTCAGTTCACTTCGGGTAGTTCCCCTCCTGATCAATGCTCATCATGCTACTTTAGCTTGTAAAGAAATACGAGCGAGGCGATCTTCCAAAGTCAGATTGGCTTGACAAGATGGCGTTTAGGAAGATGGAGGAGATACATGCTGTAAGCACTCAAGAAAACTTCTACTGTGCCAGTTGAGGTTGCTAAATGTACGGCAGGCTGAGACTGCAAAGTCGGAGAACATGTTTCTATATATCGATCTACCCCGCTTTGACTTCCCAGTGATCTTTAGTCAACCTGTAGGTATCATGAGGCTTCGGGTAAGATGAGAGACTCATTTGAAGATGAACAGGAATTCAAAAATGCACCCTCGACTTCCACTCCCCCCGCAACATTTGCACAAACGCCAGTTGCACCCATCCTCCAACCGTCTTTCGCTGCCGATCCCCACCTTTGGGCAGTTCTGGACCCCGAGATGGCGCGAGAGAATCCTGTAGAGGACAAACACCGTCGTTTGGTCCGGAGCCATCGAAGTAGCCCATACGACAGAGAGCTCAAACCAAATGCCAAGATCAGAGATGAGCTCGGGGTAAGCGTTCGAGGCTCACGACTTGTTTTCCATCGTCGCTCATGTTATTGTCATCAGGAAATCCTCAGCTACCCTCCTTCACGGCCTCTCAACTCGGAGGAGAAAGACTCGATCTGGAAGTTCCGCTTCTATCTAGCCAGAGATAAGCGTGGATTGACCAAGTTCCTCAAATCCGTGACTTGGCGAGATCCGTCTGAGGTCAAGCAGGCGGTCGAAGAGCTCTTACCGATGTGGACGGAAGTAGACACCGATGACGCTCTCGAGTTACTGGGGCCCGGGACATTGGATTCGCGAGTGAGAGCGTTTGCAGTGAAACAATTGAATCGTGCCGACGATGACGTGAATACTTTATGTTTCTCTCTGTGTTTTACTTGACACTGACCATGTCTCTGCAGGAGCTAATGCTGTATTTACTACAGCTCGTCCAAGCGCTAAAATTTGAGAGTGCTGCTAGTGATCAGCGGTCATCGCGATCGACCACCAGCGCCATATCATATGATGACAGCGGATTGACGGACTTTTTGATTACTCGCGGTGTGCAGAACCATGTACTGGGCAACAGGTTGTATTGGTATTTCATGGTCGAGGTCGCCCTGGAAGATAGAGTAGTAGCGAAAATGTACGGCAGAGTCGTGTTCAAGTTTTTGAACAAGATTCTCGAGGTGCGTACACTGCTTTTCTCTGAACCAGCCGAAGACTCATGTCAACGAGGTTAGTCGGATGGCGGCAGCGAACGTCGCGAACTCATGCGGAGGCAGGGTATTCTTGTGGAGACATTAGCGAAACGCGCAAGAGACATCAGGACGTCGAAAGATCCTCGACCGAAGAAGATCGAAAAGCTCCGCTCGTTCATAAACGACTCGAAGAACGGTCTCATCAATATCCCTCTTCTGCCCCTTCCTCTCAACGCACGCATTGAAATTACCGGAATAAATGCCGAAAAGTCATCTGTCTTCAAGTCCAATCAGTTTCCGTTCTTGCTCTATTTCCAATGCACGGATGGCTCGGAATACCCTGTAATATTCAAAGATGGAGACGACATGCGCCAAGATCAGTTGGTATTGCAATTGTTCACGCTCATGGACCAGCTGTTGCGGAAGGAGAATCTGGATTTGAAGTTGAGTCCCTACGATGTTCTCGCCACGGGGCCGCTGCAGGGTATGATGCAATTTATCCCAAGCAAGACAATAGCGGCAATAGTCAGCGAACATGGAACGCTTCTGAACTACCTGCGTGCAAGCCATCCGGACGAGGGGAGTATTGGCACGTATGGTGTGGAGCCAGGTGTCATTGACACATTTGTTCGTAGTTGTGGTATGTTTCTGACCAGGATAATCAAAGAACAGCCATTGATCAAGCTGTAGCTGGGTATTGTGTCGTAACTTACCTACTTGGCGTCGGAGACCGCCATCTGGACAACCTATTACTTACTCCTGATGGTCTGTTTTTAATAATCGTTGTCATCCTCAAGATATGCTTATAGTCTGGTTTGCATAGGCCATTTCTTCCATGGTGCGTTGTTAGGTTACCACACTGCCCCCCGGGATAACTGATCTCGCCCTATGACAGTGGACTTCGGGTACATTCTAGGCAGAGACCCGAAGCCGTTCCCACCACCAGTCAAGGTGTGCAAGGAGATGGTAGATGGCATGGGTGGTGCACAATCCACGCACTATGCACGTTTCAAGAACTTTTGCTTCACAGCATTCACCATCCTGCGCAAAAGCGCCAACCTCATTTTGAACCTAGTTGCTTTGATGGTTGACGCCAATATCCCTGACATCAAGCACCGTGACGTCCACGAGCAGATACAGGAGAAGTTCCGTTTAGATCTTACAGAAGAGGAAGCGATCAAGCACTTTGAGGCGCTTTTGAATGAGACATCGTACTTTACAGTGGTACTGGATCGTATCCATGATCTAGCACAATACTGGAGGAGTTGATGTATTTTGTATTATTAACGGGATCTATTGTGCCAATTGAGGGGGAAAGGTATCATAGAATGGAATACCGTGGTGAGGTAAATATTTCACGTGGTGACAGTCGTTCAATGAACAGCATAATTGTAGTACTGGTCGGAGGCAAAGTCGCTGACAACTGGGTCCTAGATCGTTTGTGAAGATGAAGTCAAGCTTTCGGTCAACCTGTGGTTGTTTAGATCTGCTATCTGATGTTCAACTCGAAAATCGAGTTATGTTAACCAGCACCAAAAGATTGGGTAGTAGAGGGTTGCATAAGCATGTTTGTTTTGCTGCAAAAGAGAGCAAGGGAGCTGGTTATATCGTATCACTGCCCTCAGGTCGGTGGGCTCAAAGACCATGTGCGACCTTCTCGAAGGGACAAGCGGTGCTCTTTATTTCGTCTGGAGTGCAGTTGGAGTTCCGATAGTACCTGCAAATACAATAATCCTTGGACGGTGGGGGAAGGTCCCGCCACTGAGTCTGGAATTGCGGTGTGATAGGGAGAGCGGACAGTCCGCTCTGCTTCCACCATGCACCATGGGTCGCAATCTGCCCTCCACTCCATGGTGGCATCCAGGTCTGGCAACCTTCGTGCGAATAATCAATTCAGGCATCAAGATCCTGTTTGACCCTGGTAACAGCCGCCAAAACCAATAGGCGAGTTAATGCCGCGACATCAAAGAAATGGAAATGGAGCGTGGAGCGCCTGGGTTAGAACCCAAAGTCCCTCGACTCGAGAGTCGTCTTGCATTGTTTGGAAACACACGGCGGCATTGGAAAAACGGGATTCTGTTGGCGTGATATATCAGGCTGGTATCTTTGAAGGGGGAAAAGTGGCAAGTATGTCACGTAGACTCTCAAATGAAGTCCTCTGTATCTCAAAACTACGGACCAGAGGGAGTGACGAGCACTTCATGGTGTTTCAAGCATCCATGGAGGCCGCCCATCGGCAGGAAACTTCAAGTTCAAGCTCAAGTTAGTCCTTGAACCTGAAGTAAATACGTCCCATCACAGAGCCGATAGATGCAAAGCAAGGTAAGCATTACACAAGGTTGATTGGAATTTACTACATACACTTTACTATAATTCCTTGATATATAATACATAATAGCTTTCGCAACACTAGTGTCCACCATCCGTGACCACGATGCAACCATGACCCTGCAAAGCCCGACTGCCTTACGGTCAGCACCACACAGTGGTGCACTGATGAATGTTGGTTTCACGACTTTGCACTACGCTATTTGCAGCACTAAGTAACTACGTAGGAGGGGGATCATGGTGCAAGCCCTTCGGGCTTTCTCCCTGCAACTCAGAATTCTATGCCTACCTTTGTCACGGTCAAGAACGTCAAACCGTGTGCGGCTGTTTGGGGATGGATGTGTCAATAGGCTCAGAGATAAGTATCGAATGGCTCTCCTCTTCTCCACTCGTAAGGGCTTCACGATTCACTAAGGTCACACCTGTATGAGCTGTACGCGACCACACCTTGAGATTGATCATCGATCATCGATCAGCGCTCAGCACCTATTCGGCTTACATCGTGGTTCGATCAGGACATCACACGAACCTTTCACTTGAGGAGATCTCGTCGCTGGTTCGGAAGATAGTTGCCAAGGTGGTATGACTTTTGAGCAACTTTTCGGGGATCCGCGGACAATTTACAGGCGCTTTCTTGGATCGGACGGAACCGCCAGGGCCAAATACTTTCCCAACGAAGGCGATGGAGAGTCCTGATGCGAGATCGCAATTCGAGTTGCACGAAACGGAGGCCACGATGAACCCAATCAGGAAGCTGGTCAAGAGTATGTAGTACCGAAGGATTCAATGATGGCCTCAACGTTAACTCTTTTCTGTGCTGATGCTCGAAGCAAGGTTATACTGACACAGTGACAGGCTATCAGTGCAGGGAAAGACATATAGCTCTCCATCCTCAACACCCGGGATGTCTAATCCAACTAGAAGGAAGGAAGTGGTTCTGTTCAAGGGCCAGTGAATAATTATGTCTGTCTGTCAGCCTCACTGTGGCCGTTCGAGAATAATTGAAGGCACGGATATCTCCTGATACCAGAGGTCCTGAAACTGTTCTGGCGTTCCTTGTCCTTGGCGCCGACCCACTGTTGTATTTTAGGCTTTCCCAGTTCGTTGGTGTGGCGCATCATGGTGAGAATGCCTTCCACAGCGTCAATCATCTCGTGTAAGTCACCCTCGCCTTTCGTCTTACCCTTTTTCAATCACGCCGGTAGTCGGTCAGTCCTATATCCGCGAATGTCCAGTACATGGTTACCTTGGTCTGCTCAATCTCAGACACTGGATGGTCTGTATGATATTTTTCAAGGACGTAACAATCACCACGGCCTGGGTTAATGGTAGTGGAACAAAGCAACTTGTTCACCGGGGCTGATCGACATTTCCTAATTGCTCAAAAAGGTATTTCACTAAGTTAACAGGGTCTTCTGGATTTTTATCACGCCCTCCGAGCTTGCCAATACCAGTGACCATGGCGGTTCCACTAGTTGGCAATGGATACCATCTGGCGACCTCCCCGCGCTCCTTCGTGCACATAGTCGATTTGGGGAGCACTTCATGGCGGTTTCTCGACAGATAAATATCAGTAGGTGACTTTGCGACTGAGCCATCGACAACACCCAAGTCATTCGCTATTTCTCTCAACTACTCTACCTAATAGCCTGTATAGCCTATACATAATCATGGCACAAAACCTTGGTTATAACTACGACTTTCACGACGAGGTACTTTATTCGTTGGGACTGGCAGAGGATGTGCTAATTAAATCTAATTCAAGGACGCAGACAGGCTCTGTCAACTTGCGCCATTTGCCAATGCATCCAGTAACCGTTACTACTGCTGTGGTTGGACTGCGGGACAGAGCATTTGTAACGCCGCCGTCCCTGGACCCGAGTTTGCAGAGCATTTGCGCGTATACCACGGTGTCACAGGACCCGACAAGACGAAGCTCAGATGCTACTGGACGGGTTGCGGTAGTATCATGAACAAAGAGAGCGTGGTTAGACATGTTCAAGAGATGCACCTTAATTGGAAGTATGCATGCCCTGTTTGCTCGGAGGAGTTTTCCCGCAACAACACGATGACCAACCATTGGAAGAAGCACTGATTGAGAGGCCAGTGATACCGTCGGCGCGTAAGCAGCTGGTTTCTATTTACCTTGCTCTGAAACGTTGCTCACGCGTTTTCTCCAGAGTCATCTTGATCCATGCTGTAAGGTTTGGTACGTTGATCGGCGGATGAGAGCATTTATGTAGAGTGGCTATATCTTTGCCCTCCATGCATTCTGCTTGTTCATTTTTACTCCCCCCTCCCCTCCCCGTTCCCCGCAGATCAATATAATAATATGCTGTGTAACTGATTCTTTTCAATATACATTTTTTCGTGCGTATTGGGTCAAAATGGACCGCAGGATTGAGAGCACTCCACGACGAGCCGCCGAATTGACTTGGGCGTTCTTTGGCAAGCTGTGGTGCAGTCACGGTCCGAGGCCACGTGACGATCGCGTTCAATGGTGTGCAGGCCGATTAATACACCACAGCTTTCTAGTGCAACTATGCCCGCAAAACAGTTTATTGGTTTCTTCGTCAGTCAATACATCGCAGGGACACCAAGATCCCCTTCAATAGTGCTAATAGCTTACATCTATGCCTTTCGTTGCGCTCGACGACCCGAGATCACCAGCCTCCAAACATAGCACAAGATCCCGAGAACGTGTTCCCTGGGCATTTGATGAATGACTTGCTGTAGGGGTTTTCAATTCTCCGAACCATTATCATTATTGCATGGCGCACACGCGGTGTAGGTGGTTCCGGACATCTAGCAAAGGCGCTTACAAGGACTGACTTGGGCGACCTTGAGTTTGAGCAGTGAGTATATCGACCCACTCCAGTGTTCTCCTTCGACTGCCTCTCGCATCAATACAAGCCTCCGTCATTGACATGACTATTGGGGGAAGCCTTGCTATCGTTCCAAGGTCACCATGTGCTCAAGGGCCTATCACCCATGTCATGTCCGATTATCGGGACGCTGGGAGGCTCTGATTCCACAAGCTGTCAAAACGCTGCCATGCAACGTTAGCAAGACTATGTATAAAGGTCAATGCGTGGACACCCAAAGGATCCATCATACCCTATGTCTCATACAAATGCACGAGCATACCGAGAACTTCTCAGCAGAGCTTCTAATGACTCTACCGGTCTGGTGGATTCCATAACGGGCAATTCAACGTGCCATCGGCTGGCATTGGTCCAAGCGAACCTCAATATACTAGCAACTACGATCATATTCCAAGCAACCTACTCCCTGGCGCAGTTTCATTCGTGTCACACAATAGGTGAGGACCCCCCAGCCTGGTGTGTAATATGATATTGGAACTGAAACTATCCAGCCCCCTCAGGCTATGGCGCTCTACGACATAGCGGGTGACTTTAGCCTCGACTTCCACCGAGGCTCACTCAGCGCTTTGACTCGTGAGGCGATTCAAACAAACGATGGATAATCATTTGACTGAATCATGGCGACCTAGGTGTCGAAAGTACCGAGGCATTTGAAGCACGGAGTACACAATTCGTTTTGCGTACTCCAAAGCTAGTGTCCGAAGAATTCCCCCCTGTGAGATTAGAGAAGCTCTTCCGTTCGGGCTTTCTCATCCCGTTTATATGGCTGCCTCAATTACGCGACTTCTCTACATGCACGGCGGCCATCTCGCGTGGGTAGACATTCGGAATCCGTCGGGTGATCGTGGGGGTGGCGTCTCCCAGAATACCTTCGCTGCTGGAGGTCCAACCACTTCCCCGGGTATTCCGAGAGCGTTGAAGTCTTCCCTTCATTTCCAAAGCGGCAGAGATTTTCGCAGTGGCGTTGGTTATCGTTTTAGACTATGGGAACGTGACCCGTTGACGCAGCCAATTTCAGCTGGGTACATTCCACTGTGAATGGAGTGAGGACGCATTGCTCTGTAACAGCTCTCTGCAAAACGACAAGTATTCCATTTCCCAACACCTATATAGCTCCACAATCTCCCTCCAGGGAGTGGAAAATCGACACAAAAGTGTCACTGGGTTGGGTGCGCAAAGCAGCTGAAACGGGAGAGTATCCCTCGACATATTCTCAGTGTGTATCCACGTACAAGAACGAGCTGTCAGGCTTGCGGATCTTCATTGGCTCGCGATGAATCCCTCCAGAGGCATACGAGGAATGCCTGTGAGGCGTACAAAGTGGAGCAGTAACCCTGGAACGGATGATCCTGGTGATTCTCGAGTACCCTGGTGCCTAGTACAGATATTGTTTTTGCTACATGCATATCACTCGTATACCAAACCATAATAAACATCAAGAGTTTTTGACGTTGTAGCGATATATACTAGAGCCTAGGCGCCTAGAGTTCGAAGATCCCGTTTAGTTAGAGCCTCAACAAAACAGGCGGGTAGTAGCCCCACAAGTGATTCAAAGGCAAGTGCTTGGGCCCCTCCACAGTCACGCTAGCAACGTGGCCAGCCAAGGGCACGACAGACGTCGCATCTAGGAGACAGCACCATGGTCAGGCGACTTGCAATTAGAGGAGGGGGGGACAGAAGCGCCTATTCGAACCGTAATCTAGGCCGCAAGCTAAGCTGATGTCAAGTTGTATAGTTGATACACAATAATGTTATTCACATCCCCCGCGTTCTTGACAATATCGTCCAAAGGCGGTTTTCTACTTCCTCTATAGTTTCTCTGGGAGTATTGAGGCTAGTCATGAAGTAAGCGACGTTGCCCAATGTCCTGTAATGTATCCCAAAAGGAACACCGCCGGGAGCTGAAGAGACCGAACCATCACGAGCGGAAGTTTTGATGGGTCGAAGCAGCGCTTGAGCAGTTTGGGATGCATAACCTGAGGTTCGGCTCAGCAAGGCTCGGCACGATATGGCAGTGACTTACCAGCGCTATCGTCTTTGAACTTGATGGCAAGTACAGTCCCGAGCGTCATTGTCTCGTCAACAGTGTCCAGGCCCGATATGGAATACACAAACCCGGGATCCCAGAAGCTCCAAACTTTCTCTGATCCAGGTTCACAGACCCATTTTTCTCGTGCTGCGCTCCATGAGTCATGCTGGGAAAGTCGCTCAATGAGGTCCAGAGTGGCGTTTGCAACTTGACATCCTACAGCGTGCGCTGTGTAACTGTGACCATGTAAGAGCGCGTCGATCTTGGATTGACTATTGAACGCATGGAACACCCGCTCAGAGGCAAGTGTTACTGCAAGGGGCAGGACGCCGCCCGTGAGAATTTTTGCGTAGACCGAGATGTCAGGATCAACTCCGAGGACTGGGCCAAAGGATTTGAACCCAAGGCGATAAAGACCCACGAAAACCTCGTCAAAGATAACGGGAAGAGGATTGGAAAAGATCGAATTATCGCGGACCGCATCAACCATAATCCGCTGGAAAAGCGGGTCCACAAAGATCATTCCCCCAGCACCCATTACTATAGGTTCCAGGACAAGAGCCGCTAGTTTTTGTTCGCCATTTCGATTGAGTGCCCGCAGAACGCTCTTAATGTGGCTTCGGTAGGTGTCCGCCAGTGGTGAGCTAAGACGCTCCTTGACGTCATATATGGCGTGCAGGTTATCGAATTTGATGGCAAACGTCGATGAAGCAATAGCAGGTGGGACCGACACGGTGAAGTTGCCCCGCTTGATCGCGACTGTGGGTGGTTCAAACCAAAAGCCCTTGGACTGGTGCCATTCACAAGTATAAACCCCTTCTTCAGTCGCGTCCATTGCCCCCATTGTATCCCCGTGGTAGCTTCCCTTTAGTCCCACGATCCCGAGATTCTTTTTGTTGCGTGGCGTGAGTTCATTCACGGCGGCGACGGCGAACGACCGTAGCGCCATCTTCAGGGCGACTTCCATTCCCGTCGACCCGTTGTCAGAGAAGAAAGCACGCGAGGCCCACCCCTTTCCAGGTCCTTCGTGCACCAGACGTTCGGCCAGCTTCAGGGCGGGGAGATGTGTTGCCTGGGGAAACATGACGTGACCATAACGCCCGGCTGCGTTGGCCGCTGCTAAGGCGAGCGAAGGGTTAGCATGGCCTACAGCCTGGGTCCACCAAGAGGCGGAGCCATCCATTTGGGGAGCTAGAAGAGAGCCGGGTGGGGATGGTGGTTTCGAAGACGAGTCGTAGACGCTAAAGAAGTCTGCCCATGCACTGTCAATGACTGTAACGTCCTGCTCAGACTGTACCAGTCCGTGCTGTACGAATGGCCACCAGATGGTATCCAGCGTACGACGGGGCATGGAGTCGAGTTCCTCGATACGACGGGCATGGCATTTGTCCAAGTGTAGCAAGGCACGGAATATTTCGCCATCGAAGTCTATGGGAACTGTTTTAGCGTAGTAGGATTCGGTGCTCGCAAAATTTTCGGTGATGTTGTCCAAACGAGCAGGAGGAGGGTCAAGAGAAGTGACATGCACTCCGCGCTCAGCAAAGTAAGACGACAGATACTCGTGGTTCCGGTAGTATTGGTCACGGAAGAGTAGAATCGCGTCTACGATGTAGCCACGCAGAAGGAGTGACTCATATGAGGATATGGTGGATGATATACCGCCAAGCTTGGAGTCTCCGATCAATACCGTGGGGAGAAACAATGGTCGATAGCTATCAAGCTGAGTCGTCCCGGACAGGGTTGGACTGTGCACACCTTGATAGCATGTCAGAAAACAAGAATGTATAGAGACAAACCACCCACTCGGGAGTGACTCTCACCTCCAGCAGTCTCCAGATACATATGACCAGACTGCTTTTTCTGGGCGCACCCTCGAATGTACTCAGCGATTGCGTTAATGAAAGTCGCGTCGGAGGGGGCCGTGAGCTGCTGCACTACTCAATATCAAAAACAACTTCTGCGACTTAGCTCCCTCACTTTGGTGTCCAATTTGTCGGACGCCATTTGAACGGCAAGATGAGGGCTCACGGGATCCCCGTATCGGAACAAGCAATCCACGTCGACAAGATGCTGATGCAGCCCAGCATAACGCTTGATATGTCTAGTGCACCGTCAATAACGCGCACAAGAGAACTAGGACTATGTTTCTGACATACTGATCATCGGCATCCCGAGGAGCACCTGTGCTGACGGGTTTCATGTAAAATACATTGTTATTTTTTAGAGCTGAAGCGCGAACAAGGGCTGCAGTAATGATCGTCTTTCCGACGTCAGTGTTCGCACCAAATATCTGGTGAATGCGGAGCTGTCTATAGAGGTGGGTCATGTCATATGGTTACCGTGCAACGAACGAGTTCAATGTTGAGGGGCAAGTTGCGATCGGGATTGTGCCAGTGCAAAACGCATTTACAGTACATATGTATTGCGCACGGAAACCAACTTGAACGTGTGACTTAACCCCGTACTACAACCGCAGATCGCCAGATACTGACACATTATCTACAGGTCGAACACGGGAAAAACAGATCTATGGATACACTGAAAACATATCCAGATGTCTTCATTCGAGATGGATGGAGTTCGAAGGACACTACTTTGTATTACCTATGATAAAAGATTGGGTGGAACAACAAAGAAGAAGTCACTAATATCCGTCGCGAATGTACTCTCGTGCCCATGGTGTTAGTTCGTTATCGGCCATAGGTATGGTGACGCCGCACATGGCAAAATGTCGAGCGACGCTTTCTTTGCTGACATCTTCGGCAGCGCCCACGTATGGGGCGTAGCCGACTTGTGGAGAGACGCTAAAAGCACCTCTCCTCAGAATATTCTCGTATCCTCCTAGCTCAGAGAAGAGCTCAGTGACAACCGCCATGAACTTCTGGCGGGCTTCACGAGAGTCAGTGTCGTTGAGGTGTACAAGAGGGCGTAGGCGGGCAACCGTTCGACTCGCCCTCATATCAGCTGTGGACGGTTTCCCGTCTGCATCGCGTCGGATGCCTTTGGGGCAGGAACTCGGATTGGCCGTGTAGTACGCCACCCAGCATTCCACAGGGTCCTCGAGACGAGGATTGTTTAAGGGAGCGGGGAGCTTTGGAACAGAAGTAGGATGCTCCCAATCTGGAGTGCGCCAGGTCGATAGCAAGTAGCGTTGAACCTCCGTCTTCTGTTCCCTGGGAGTTCTATGAGCTTCCGAACACAAAGCCTTGACTTTCGTCAATGCTTGATAATTTCCGGGCTGGTGAGCGGCTTTTATGAGCGACTGGATTTGCTTGATGGTTTTGGCTGGCTTAGTCGCCTTGTAGGCTTGCGGAACAACAATCTGCCAACTCTGCGGCCCAGGTTGTTCTTCGACGAGTGACTGTGACCCGGAATCTTCATCGTTTGGAGGCTGTCCTGCAGACAAAACGGCTGCAAAGGAGCGAGCAGCCACGCAGTCTGGGAGCTGCGCCTGAGGAGATGCCGGGGTGGCCATTGAAGGTGAAACATGGTGCGGAAAGAGCGACGACAAGAATTCGTTTGAAGAAGGTAGATCAACAGGTGTATCGGTAGGCGGCGCGTCAGCGAGCTGAAGAAGTTCAGGCGGTGCGACAAGAGGGATACTAGGATCAGCCGATGATAGTTTTGTGATCACCGGTGGAGGTGGAGGTGGAGGTGGAGGTGGCGTTTCGACTGGGGGAGGTACCGCGACATGGACACTCGTTTGTTTGAGCTTCTCCTGGAGCCGCTCACAATCAGCGCGACTGGACTCCAGCTGTGCACGCAAAGTAAAGAGCTCTTCGCGGGCTTGATTACGCTCGAAGCGATAGCGTTCTATACTGTCGACCAATTCCCGTTCCTCCTCTTTCTGACGGCGACTGCCCTCCGAGAGACCCTTGTTGTAAACGTCCTCGCGAGCTCGCTTCCGATCTTGGAAAGCGATCTGGAAGGCAGGTTGATGTGAGGAGTAGCTTGCGTCAGCGACGTGCTTCATGTACGATGTACACACATCGCATCCGGATGGATGCACAATGCCATAGTCCTCAAGAAACTCCCATGGGGACAAAAGAGTGGGTATACCCCGGTTATCTCTGAGGGACACGCGGAACGGTTCGTCGCTGCTGGACAGTGGGTACATTACTCTCCTGTACGAAGGTAATGTCGCGCGTTTA
Organism: Gyrodon lividus; assembly: GCA_014904945.1. Taxonomy (NCBI): domain Eukaryota; kingdom Fungi; phylum Basidiomycota; class Agaricomycetes; order Boletales; family Gyrodontaceae; genus Gyrodon; species Gyrodon lividus. The sequence continues at coordinate 165,946 of MU127428.1, forward strand.
AAGGAAAGCGCACCAGGCGATATGGAATAAAAGTTTGAACAAGGGTATCTGAGTTACGGGGATGGTGCTGGCCGCCTCATTGTGGCACCGTGCCACTGATATCCTGTAGAACACGTGCTTACCTTGCGGACAACGCCTGGCATTGTTTGGTTTTATTAGGATCAAAGGCTCCTATACAACAACTAACAACATCGTTGATGATAACCACGTTCAGTGGACTGCAACTATGTCACCCCGTGCATAACCCCCAACTCTCTACAACTCAGAAGTTCAATGAAAAGTTGAAATATCGTGGTTATTCAGTGCCAAGGTATATAATCCAGATTAAACATGCTATGCAATATGTACATCGCCCAGAAAGGAACACTACTCCTCAAGTCGAAAGATGTCCAGTTACACTTATGAAGTGTGAACGCTGGCCTCCGCAACTTGGTACAGTCAGTGATGTCTATGTTCGGGAAGTGGAGGAATTTGGGGGATCGGGCTTGGACGATGGGATCTCGAAGTCGGGGGCAAGTGAATGAACTGCGAGACTAAGACTAGAGAGGTCAATATGTAAGTCCAGCTTAGCTTGATGAGAGTGCGTGATGAACGGTACACACCCAAAGGAGAAACAAAACGAGCACTTGAGTCGACAAACGCAACGGAGACATATCTGGAACTGGAGCCGAGTCAAATACACGAAACTTTTTTCTTCAGTTTTGACGTTTTTAACGTTTTTAGGTTCTTCTGACGTTTTCTGAAAAATCGAATTTGGAGGTTTTGACGACACTGTGGAGGACTGAAAAAATGCAACACGTCATGACTAGAAGGAATTGTATCAGGCTTGCGACGAGGGGAAGAACGCAAGAGCATACCAGTGGTGGGTGTAACGAATCCGAGGCCTTAGTACCACGGGTCAATATCCATTGCATCAAGTCGCTTCTTCAAAGCTTTGATCGACTCCTTTGTCATCCGCTTTCCCCTCCTCGCGTTCCCTGTTATCTTGGCACACGACCAGACGGGCGAAGGTGAGGAAGGGAATGAATGAGATGGGTACGAGCTAGGAACGGCTTCCTGAGATTCGTGCGATGTCCAAGTGGCCTCAGAAGACACACTTCTCGGAGGTGAATAGGTGTGCCTGGTGCTGCAGGAGCGAGGACTAGAACCGAGAGTACCACTTGTCGCAAACCACGTCTATGTGACTTGAGCGAATGTTTGGAAGGAGGAAAGCGCTGTCACTTACCCGAAGATTTTTCCCCTTGTCGACTTTGCGAAGAGAACATGCTTTACCCTCAAACGACAGGAAATATCGCTGGGGCGCACAAACTGAGCTAGAGGCTTAAAGAGGATATACAGAATAATCAACGTACCCTTAAGCCCCTGCGCTTCTCCGACCTACGAAATGAGGCAGCCTCGACCTCCAAGACAGTGGCGAGGCCTTCATCTGGGAGATCAAGGGAGCCACAGGAGAGGTCCGAAGAAAACATGCTCTCTGCAGTGGTGGGAACCTGTGAGTTCTGGGTCAGTGGTGTCAGCAAGATGTCCGGTAGAAGAGTCGTGAGATGCGTACCCTCAAGTCCTCATGCTTTGGGACCCTGCGGAATCCACGAAGCTTTGTAGACAAGAACAGAGGGGAGCTGTCTCCCAAGTCGACAGTGGTCGCCAACGAAGTATCGGCCGGCAAGGTGCTGCCCACCGAAGGCTCGGAGCTCTGAGTCCTCGCAGGGGAAGGGTCTTTGATGAAATCGTCTTCGTTGCTTCGGACGGAGTCGGCGAGGGAGTCTCTTGAGAAAAAGGAAGAAAGCCTAGGGACAGGCACCGCCAAAGCCTTCTCCGCATAGGCAAAGTGAGCATCGTACTTCGCTTGTTTCATCATCTCCACCTCGTCAGTCCACTCTTCAATATCCCCGGAGTCGAACACGAAGGCAGCAAACTCTGCTTCCCACATTGCGTCGAATTCCGCCTCAGATTGGCTTGCCCCCAGAGGCACATGACTGCTGGACCTCGCCATCAACGCTTCTTTTTCCGCCTCTAGCTCTTCGTCGTCCAGCCCCCTGGTCACATGGGAAGCAACGATCGATAGATCTACCGTCGGGATAACTGGCTTTCGGTCGATGCCCTCTTGGATGTGTGACATCGGTAAGTCGGGTGACACGTGACTTGTGAAGGAGAAGTCCACATCCTCGTTCCCTTCCTCGATCGTATGAAGTTCGTTGGATCCAAATGTCGAGGCGTAGACATTGGAGTCGGACTCTGACTCGACAATGTGAGAGGTCGTGGGAAGCTGGCCGAATGACAAAGGTGACGGAGGCTCAACCACGCCGCAGGAAAGGGAGACAAACTCGACGGGATGCACGTCAATTGGGTACTCGAAATGGGAGACGAGGGATGTAATCGCCTCGGATCTCCTCCATAGCTGGGCGAGTGGCCTAGCACCGACTGCGCACACCCCAGGGCTGACGTGCCGTGAGACTGAAGCAGTTAAGATCGGAGATGGATGCAAACTTGGTACATCTTGCTCCTCAATGTTGAAAGCTGGCCCCTCGCCGCGTCTGGCTGCACCGTGTTTCACTGGTGACTTGTTGGATGAAACAGTAAGCGACGCCTCGCTGGGTGTCTTGAATAGCTTCTTGATGTCTTCCTTCAGCGACTTGACCTTGCGGGAAATCTTCTTCTTCTGCTTCACCTGGATATTCGTACACGTGTTGACCAGTGAAGGTGAGGTAGTCTCCTTCTGTAGGATGAGTGTCAACCGCCTTCAGTTCCGTGACAGGGCGTTGTGCTTACTGCACGCTCCCAAGGTTGTGTCCTGTGCACCTTGTTGTCGATGGCGGTCTTGCCCATCTTGAAGATCTTGCTGCCCGAGTGGAGACCTCGGGAGAGGGAATATTCGCGCTTCTCTACACTGTCCTCGTTCTTGCCGGTGGTCTTCGCGTTCTTCTGGAAATTGAGGGCGCTGACAATCGCGATGGTCATGATTACTGAGTGCGGTATGGAAATAACTTGTTGATCGATGCCGGGCTTGAGAACGACGAGTATACAATTGATCAAGGGAAGAGAAGGTGAGCAAGAGGAAGCTCACTTTATAGCACAAGGAACGTCGTGTGTCAGCCTCCGATCATCACGACGTTGACTGTCAGCCTCCAGTCCAATCCATCGGTCCCAACCACCAGGCGGGACTGCAAGGCCCGCATTGTCAGTTTTAGGATCCAGGTTTGATTCAAAACATCCACATACCCGTAACGCACGCTCAACTTAGGCACAATGGGTTGACGAGAACTTACAGCTGCAGTGCGGGTTTGGTTGGCATGCTCGTCAGCAACTTCGAGAATGCCATTTGAACGGCACGCTGCACCGACTGATTAGAACTTTGTGCTTAGCCGCCTGAATCATTACCAGGACAAATGTCAGCTGTATAGTGGCCACACGCTGAATTAGTTGAAGTGTTCGCCATTCCGATTTAGTCAGTATGGGGAGCAAAGTCCACTTGACTGGAACTCCTCAACAACCATCATACATACTCTGTTCGTGATATCAGGGTGTAACACTGTCCAGATAGTATTATACATCTGTTCGAGCAGAGCCAGAGCACTCAAGATCGGAGGGAAGCCAGTGATCGGTAAGTCGTGGTTTGAAACCTGAATTTGAACCACTTACGTGTGTGAATGTACAGTAAGGTACTCAAAATTAGTCGAAAAGAATCGAAATTGAGATGTCCACATGAACGTCATGGCCCAGGAGTTAGTGGTGTCCGCGGAACAGGATCGTTGACATCCAAATCAAAAGGAATTCGAGCTCGCCCGTCGTCCAAGCTCGAGGACTGACTACAGCATGCCCTGCACATGTAGTGCGCCCCGCCCGCCTTTACTTTGGCACCCAGTGCACACGTCCGGGCAGTTACCAATGGCGACACCACCGACACAGTATTGGCGTACTGCCTTGCAACGGATGCAGATGTGACATTCCAACAGCCTGGTAATTGTTTGCGCTATATATTTCAGATATCAAATGAGCCTTGATCATGACGGTCGTACCCAGCCACGGCCACGCACATCCTGCACCTTTTTGCCCCGACGTCGTTGTTAGTGACCCTGGGTGTATGGTAGGGCTCGAGTGTCACGGTACTCTGCGGACGCAGAAATAGAATGGAAAATCCATCTTGTAGGCACAGGAGACAGGTTATATCCACGGACCCTAGTATCCGTGGCCCATGGTCCGAAATTCATTAGTTCCCTATAGGTTCGTTGACGCGGTCGCGACGAGTGGGACTTGTTGATTGTACATGGTGTTAGTGTAAGCCGCTCCAAAGAAAAAGAGGAACGTACCACACTTATGGAGATCCTTCACCAACGTTTCCTCCTTGCGAGTGAACTCCTTGGCACATCCGGTGCACCATACTTTGACGATGGGATCTTGCCCAATAATTGATGCGCAAGGCTCCTCCGCTGCAAGAGTCGTAAATACATACACTCCAGCCAACAGCACGAAACAAGGTCCCTTTCAGTGCCATAATGCCATGGTCGCGGAGGTGGACCTTGAGTTCTTTCAGGCCTCCGCTAGCTCCGCGTTGCATTTGTGTTTGCCAATAATCTGATACTTCAGGGAGGAGACATGCAGTCGATGATCGTACAAAGAGACGCTCTCGCCCATGTGAAGTGGTGGCAGTTTATCACCTAGATCAAGCTCAATGGCAGCAGGACCTAATGACATAGTATTATGGCAAACATTATTGCAAAAAATCACGCTCAAGTGTCGTCAAGCCGGTGATTGACTGGTTTGATTGGTGGATACTGTGACAAACCAAATAAAAAACGACTGTCGAGCCCTGTCGAACAACAGTTGTTTTTCCAAATACTGGTGTTCGTCAGAACATCCAATTTATGGTTGTTAGATGATACGCTTGACACATGCAGTCTGCACCAATCAGCTACATCAGGAGCTATCAGTTTCAGCTCAGTCCATAGACGCGAAGCTGGTGGTAAGAACTTGGGGGAAGAGAAGACTGCGAGTCTCCCTAGAATTGCTCGTTCCATGCCACTGGCAGTGTCCGCCAAGTCTCCAGACAGCCTCGCAAAGCCTATAAGTAAGGAGGCAGTCCCTCGTCTGATTTGTTCTGCCTGATCTTTGACGAGGCTGCACTGGTGGCGATAAACAGCCACTATTCCAGCAGCATTCCACCCGGAGAGACAAAAGCATGGTAACGTTCGTTCACATGTACATTATCATCTCTTCGAGTCTGAGTGTTATTTCTGAGTTATAGTCATATGTTGTGTTAGTAGGTTTGTTAGGGAGACTACGTTTATGGCACAGCCACGTAGCGAGTGGCTTGTTTTTCTTTGCTTTTATTTGTGGCTTGATACTAGCAAACTTTATTTCGAGGTGTCAACACGAGACAGGTGCGATAATCTAGCAGGACACCTTCAAGACCGTCAAGACCAACGCCATGGCCTCAAGACCCATCGTTACCGTCCAATCTACCTCTGGGGGTTCGTAGTGGTCTTGGTCCAAGTTTCATATTCTAATATTCTTACAGAGGCTTCGACTTCCCTACCACTTCCCGCGGTTTTGACCGCCCCCATCAGGCTCGATGTAGTCGCCCAGGTGCACAGTAAGTGATACCAAGGTTTCCTTGTGAAATTGAAATTTTATTCAAAAGCGCCATAGAGAGCATGGCGAAGAACAAGCGTCAAGCTTACGCCGTCAGCGAAAAAGCCGGCCACCAAACTTCTGCTGAATCTTGGGGTACTGGTCGTGCCGTTGCCCGTATCCCTCGCGTCGGTGGTGGAGGAACCCATCGCTCTGGCCAGGTACATTGACCAGTATCAGTATCACTGCTTCTTCTTCGACTGAACCCATGCTCTCAGGCTGCCTTCGGAAACATGTGCCGTGGTGGTCGCATGTTTGCCCCCACCAAAACCTGGCGTAAGTGGCATGTCAAGGTTAACCAGAACCAGCGCCGCTTTGCGACTGTTTCCGCCCTCGCTGCTTCTGCTCTTCCTTCGCTCGTCCTTGCTCGTGGACATCGCATCGAGGAAATTGCTGAAGTCCCTCTCGTCGTCGCATCTGCCGCAGAATCCCTCAAGAAGACCAGGGAGGCTGTTACCCTCCTGAAGGGTGTCAACGCTTACTCCGATGTCGTCAAGGTTTCCAACTCCCGTAAACTCCGCGCAGGAAAGGGCAAGATGCGCAATCGCCGATACCGCCAACGCCGTGGTCCCCTTGTCGTGTATAACGAGGACAATGGCATTGTTAAGGCATTCCGCAACTTGCCTGGTGTCGAAATCGTCAACGTCAGGAGATTGAACTTGCTCCAGCTTGCTCCTGGTGGTCACCTTGGCCGCTTCGTCATCTGGACGGAGGGTGCTTTTGCACTTCTTGATGAGGTCTTTGGAACCTTTGACAAGGCTTCCGTCTACAAGAAGGACTACATGTAGGTATCAACTTATTCCTCGATCTTTTCGTCACTCAAACTCGTCCTTTTCCTTTTAGACTACCCACTGCCAAGATCAGCAACCCTGATGTTACCCGCCTCATCAACAGCACGGAAATCCAGTCCGTTGTCCGCCCTGCTAATGCCAAGGTGCAGAAACGGCCCTGGACGCAAAAGAAGAACCCTTTGGTCAACAAGGCCGTTCTCTTCCGCTTGAACCCCTACGCGAAGACTCTTCGCAGACACGAGCTGCGTACGTGCTCATTTTCCTTGTTCGCCAACTCTGGTCAAACCAAGCTTATTCATTTGACTGTTAGTTCGTCAGGAGCGCCTGAAGGCTCAAAAAGAAAAGAAGGCGGCAAAGAAGGTTAAGCCTGCCCATGTCGCTGGCGAGGCTTTCCTCAACACCCTCTTCGCTCCTTGAAGTGGCCGGTACATGTCATATGTGGTAGCTGCCTTTCATATCGATGTCTGCCTCATGACCTACTTGTTCAATCCGCACGCATGTCTTATGTGCTCCTATGCCATGCTCACAGAATTCACGAGAAATGAATGCTCTGACATTATTGATCCGACAATAGACTGTGAGCTAGTCTGCGTAAAAAATCTGATCCCGGGACTCGCGGGTAACCGTGTACTCGCTGACCCGGTATGACATTTCGTCACTCAGATCCTTTAACCACCTGTGATGATTGATGATCGTTGAACCGCTCTATCTCGAGCCATTCAAAAGCTTCTATCAGATCTTGTGATATATGCCAGTTGGGTAAGCCCTGGGCCAGGTTGTCAGGGTGCTTGACCGGGCTAGAGTGTCACGGCTTTTGCTTTTCGAGATAAGTGCCACCTGATTATGACTTGGAGTAAACGCACTTTCCAACAGTTGCAGTGACCTATCATTCTGCGCCAATGATATGCTTCGTCGTCATGCTTCCTCAGGGTAGTCAAGAAGTTTGATCTCGTCACCCAGGACACACAGCACCTAATTACAGCACTCATCGCACTGTGAGGGGTCGTGTCCCGCTGTCGTGCCGTATAGCATTTTCCAATATCGCCTACACTATATCTTGGTTCTGGGGACACCACCCAGCTCACCTCGAGCCAACCCAAGTTAGAGTGCCTTAGTCCAGATCATGATACCTTTCACGTCGGGTTCAACTCACTTCGGGTTGGCAAACATTGGTTCGAGGGAACTGACTTATGCTAACTATGCCCTTATTCTCTGGGACCACTTGATAACTCTGGAGCAGGAGGTAGGTTATCGAACAAAAGGGTGTATCCTATTCAAATTCTCGGCTTATGGTATTCATAGGCGACTTATTTCTGGTCGGTTTCCTGGAACCCCTCTCAGATCCTCTACCTTGCAGTGAGGGCCACCCACAAGGTTCATGCATATTCACCATTGACTGACGATGATAGGTTCGGTATCTAGCCACAATATTTGCAATGTATGGTTGATGTGTAAACCTACATAATTTGTAGCTGATCGCTCAACTTCACAGCCTAGGCATTTATGGTGCGTAATTCGTCAAAGCTGAGATAGAGAAGCCAACACCCACTCTATGAACAGTTCGCTTACCGAACACGAATGTGCGTGCACTGGTTCTGTTTGGCGTCATTAATCGCCTGTCGCTGAAGACTATTGGCAGGTGTAAGTACTTTGCGAAACTTCCTAAAGCACGGAGTGCACTAATCAAATCATTTATAGTACTATCAGTCTCCTCCTGACTAGTTATATTCTGCCTTTTGTGATCATTATCCTCTGCCAAGGTTTGTTGTCCAGTCATGGGCGCTTATCTCCCAATACAGATTCTCTTCTTCACCCAGCTACCATCGCTTTTCGGGTGTGGTACCTTTTCTCTCGAAAGCCCCTCATCAGAACATTCGTAGTTCTTGCGTTTTTCTGTTGCACGGTAGCAAGCACGGTCTTTGCGGGAATTCTATTCCACAAAGTCCGAGAAGAAACTGCGTCCCCCGATCCACTTAGGGGCCTGATATCCGTTGCAATCTATGTCCCGTCACTGGGGATACACACGATCCTGTTCGGGTTGAAATTGTATCGCTTCGCCGTGAGTCCCAAAAACTTGCATGGCGAGGCGTTTTTGCGTCGGTTTCTCAAGGAGTAAACCAACCATCTTTTCCTCACATTTTCGATCACTGACATTTGCAAAAGCGGAATGGTCATGTATACATTTGCGACCGGTCAGTCCTGTTTGCAAAGAGATGGCGAAAACTTCTCAAAGCATCAACAGGCTCTCTTCTGTTCACAATTTCAGGTCTTTCACTGGCGACCAGTGCGGGCTCAGTTCTCGTAGGTCACCTCGTAAAGTTGGATCGTGTAAGAAAAGCTGAAACAATACTCATCCAGGTCTTCCACGCGGCTTCGCAATCTGGGTAATGTTTTCTTAGTAGAGGTACTTGGTTCAAATACTAATATACCTACGTGAGGCAGGCTACCTGTTGGGACGTCAGTTGTTTCTGTTTGCCATGCCATGCTTGGCATTCGCTCACTCGCCAGCACTTTTCATGTCGACCCGGAGTGGCTGCTCAACCACGCGGAAATGAGCCGCGTGCCCTGGCGGTTGGGGGGGAGGAATACCGAGATATATGTAGAGTTTGGGATCCGCGAATAAATTATAGGTGTGTTTCATTATTATCCCTTTCGTACATGCTCATAAGAACCTAAGGAGCTCATAGAACATGCAGGAGCACCTGCCATTGCAGTGATTGGTGCAGAATTACCAAAAATTTACTGTCGAGACAGGAATTGCTGCCATGAATACCATTGTGTGATGCAGCTGGAGGTATCTCGTGTCAGGAGTGCGGGCTACGAGACTGCGTAAGCAACATTGACTAACGGAACTAAACCTGCTGGTCGCAGGTCCGATGCCATAAACCACCAGTAGCGTCCGAAAAAACGGGGCTTCTTTAGTCGACAGCACTTCAAGCTGTCGGCGGTTTGCTATGACAAGTACCGGGAGCAACGCGGATCAATGGCGCAAGAACTGCTGTCGACACTTGCAGATTGGTTCAACTGCCAGTAGATCCGTCTGTTGCTGACACCTTTCTGTCTCAAAATTGAGGGGTTGAGACTCCCTACAGACAAGTACGGCTGGACTGGGTTACCACGCGCCCTTGTAATGGGTGTCCGTTTTGTGTCGGAGTGAGCTTGCGTGCGTAAGAACAGAACAAGGCCTTCGTACCGGTTGCGGCCAGAGCCCCATCACGGCACTCGCCGCGACATGCTTCTTTGATAGCGCTTCACTATGGATAGTAAATACGGTTTTTGTGGCCATTATGCATTACCAGATGGCTATGTTGTTTGATGACCCTCTAACCCAGGTTACATGACATAGGGACACATTGACACTACAAAAGTATCAAACATGGTAACAGTTTTGCACCTCACTGAATATCAAGACTGATAATATCCAAATATTCCTTTCAATTCAAAAGTGAGGGAACCCTTTTCATAGCATTGCTATTTTGGATTGATCATATCTTCACAGCCTATGGACCAAATTGGAAACTGCTCTCGAAAGGGGGAAACACTAAGGGAAATCGGACAAGACAGAATGTGTATGAGCATATGATTAAATGGGAAAAAAAAGATATTGTACATGAATGGCAGTATTAATTATATATGTTTCTGTGAGTGAGGGGAACCAATGAGACTGAAGTATTTGTCAGTGATGTTGGTAGTTGTAGTAGTTGTATGACATTGCTTCAGCTTACACCCTCCCACCCTATGGAGAGTCTCATTTCTTCTCCCATACACCCAAAGCTTCACAATCAATCTTTGAGCTCACATTGTGGCAACCATTCATCTTCATCATGTCAAGTCCTGGTTCAATCCCGGAGTTCCTGAAAGTCCTAAGGGGCGGAAGCGTGTAGGGGATCAGGAATCCATCAAGGGGGGTTGGAGGGGTGGGACTTTGGCTTCAGCTTATGTGCTGTGCCCCTATACAAGTTCTGTCCCTTGATTTTGAGGCAGAGGTATCAGAGGACAATCCTAAGTTCAACTTAAGGACTGAGGAGGGGATTCAGAGTGAAGTCAGGACTTTGAGGATAGAACAGGATTTTGTTGATATTTGAACTAAGGAAATATGACAGAGCACAAATGGATTTATATACTAAGGAGTCCAGAAGATATAAGACTGTTAAAGTATTTGGGTGAATTGGGGATCAGGTTTTCAGAGTATAGTGAGGGATAAATCAGAATGGCATCAGAATGGTGAAAAAATAACTAATATCAATGGTTGACAGAATCTAGAAGAGGGCAGGAGTTGCCCAAAGCTCAGCTGCTGTTTAGATAGATGGAAACAACTTGTTTATTTACCTAGAAGAGGGCAGGAGTTGCCCAAAGCTACAGTACATTAGCTAGGAATAAAAACTAAGTAGATCACCTCAGCCGCTGTCTAGATAGGCAACTGCATGGGTACACCCCCGGGTATCAGGGGCTGTGCCCATACCCATACCAACATGCCGGGTATGGGTATCTGTCATGGGTCTCGCAAACTGGACCTGGGGTACAACCCATGGGTATGCTCGTATACACTACTACGAAAATAGAACAAGTACTACACTATAATAACATCCCAACCATCGTCCAGAGCTTCTTCATCACCCTCCACATCACAAAGGGCAGCCACTGCCACCACATCTTCAGTCTTGATGAGGTTGAGAAGGCTCCAAGCCCCCAAGCATAACAGCACGTGAGTGGACTGAGCTGAAAGACGGGAATGTGTGTGTGTGACAATGAGATGGCCGCGGCTGAAAAGATGTTCTACATCAATCGATGTAGCTAAAACAAATATTAGTTACTGAGCTCACCCGCCATCATTAAAATAAATATGGTAGTACTTACCAGGGATCGTCAGGTAGTCCATTGCCATGCATGACAGCCTCAGATACATGGTGCACCACTCGTACCACCAGGCCAGAGGGTCAGTGACATACTCTATGTCAGCACGGAGGTAGCATTCGAGCTCATTGCCTATGTCAGAGGATTTGGGTGGGGCAAGGGCAACCATAGTGTTGAAGATGTTATCCTAAAGATATCTGAGTCACAAGCTTCAGTTGACGCAAATAGCACAGCCCATTACGCACAAGTTTTGCCTTAGGTACCTCCTCATCCAACCTGTCGTGGTCTCTGGTCTCCTCAGCAGCGTATAAACACTCAAATGCATCCTGGACAATCATCTTGGCAGTGTCAATCCAGCCCTCCTCCCAGTTTGCTTTCTTTAAGTATGTAAGTTTGTGTCACGGATGTAAAACTACAGGGAGTGCCTTTTAGTACATTTACATGCTAAGTACTGGAGCACTTACCCATGGCGATCCTGTATACTTCTGTACTGTCTGTAAGTTGGTAGTACTGGTTGAGTGTTCGCTTGGCAAGACTGACAGTGGCACAGATAGCGGGGCTGTACTTTGGATTAAGTGAGTAAGTTGTGAGCTTCTTGTCAATGAGATCCATGGTGGGAATGACAGTGGCAAGATTTGGAGTAGCACGTGAGAAGTAAGGCATTGCATCCTTCAGGATCTGGTGCATAGTTGTTTACCAAATAGCTGCAAACCGTCTCCACTGCAACACACCTTGAGGATATCGATATCATGCAGCTGCTCCAACAAATTCCATTCATCATCATCCAGCTTGTATTTTCTCAGCCCCAGTGCATGGTCCTGGGCCATGCTATCAACTGCTTGACGATGGTTCAGTGCATACTTCAGCATATCCAATGTCGAATTCCACCAGGTCGACACATCATGCGGCATGTTGGTTACTTTCATCCTCATCGCCTCAAGGGTTGTGTGCCATGCTGGCAACAACTTTGTGGTGGAGTGGATGAGCTTGAATGCAAGCTTGCGGATCTGTTGGCATGCTCAAAATCAGTGCTAGACAAGGTGCATAGACTGTTTCTTACCTTTACAAGCGCTAACTTGATGGGCTGAATACTTTTCAGCAATTCCTGGCATTTACTGTCGCTCAACTCTTCAATCTCATCAGAAAACCCGTCAACATCGTCGATTTTCTCTTCGTCAGTCAAGCCCCATTCCATGAATGTTGCAAGGTCCTCATGTTCAATACCTTCACTCAACTCTTCAAGTTCCCTCAGCAAGCGCGCCTCGTCAGCACTCTCATCATCACCCGTCTCAATGATTTCCCCTCCTTCTCTGACTTTGCCCCGCTTTTTGGGCAATGCATCAAACACCCTGATCAATGCCTTTGCCATGAGGTTTGTGGTGTGCAGGAAGCACCACGTGTGTGTGGATGCTCCACCAAAGTCGAGCAGGGTATCACCCAGCTTCTTGACCATCACGTTGTTGTTCGATGCATTATCGCAGGTGATGCACAAGATCTATATGAAGGTGAGGCACCCTATCAATCACACTCAATTGGGGACTGACCTTCTCATCGATCTCAAACTCTTCTAGGACCCGTTGAAACGCCACTGCAAGTTCCTCCTCTGTGTGAGACTCGAGGGGAGTTAGTCAAGCACACGCATCCACCAAGGTAAGTTACCTTTGTGTTAAGTCTGGGTTCATTCCCGGAATTCCCGGATTGTCCGGAGTGGGGAGAAAGCGGGGTTGGCAGGAATTCCTGAGGGGGTCGGAGGGGTAAGGAACTTCAGCTTCAGCTTATGTGCTGTGCCCCTGTATGAGTTTGGTTCCTTGATTTCGGAGTGGAGGGTCAGAGGTAGAGATCAATCCCAACATCAACTTAGGGACCGGGGAAGTTCAGAGGGGATCAGGAAAGAACGGGATTTAGTTGATATTCAAACTAAGGAAATATCAGAGAGTACACGCGGGTTTATATACTGAAGAGTCCAGAAGATATAAAGTTGTTAAAGTACTATCGGACAAATCAGAGTTTCGGGTTTCCGGAAGAAAGGAAGGAATGAATCGGAATGGCGTCAGAATGAGAGAATAATGACTGAAGGCAATGGCGCAATAATTGCAAAGCAAGGGGGAAGGGAATTATTGATAGGAACTGTAAATGTCAAGAAGTGTCAAAGGAGAGTGACATATGTCAAGAGATAACCAAGATAGGAATACGAAAGTCCGGGACAGGAAGTACAGGGTTCGGAATGTCCAATGAAAGAGAAATTGTCTAAGGTAAAGTCCGAGGGCCAAGATTCGGGATTTGGTCATAGGGGTTCGGAATTGGGCCGGATGGGTTAGGGAAGTTTCGGGATGTGACAAGCACACCTTCCAGTAGCAAACTGATCACCTTGTCATTCCTCTAACTCATGTGTCATTTGGGGTGCATGTCAGATATCAAAGTTTGATGGCATCCATGTTATGTAAATTACTAGATAAGGCATGTCGGAACCCACACAAGGGTAGCAATCAGGGCAGACACCAACTAAATTGCCAAATGGGGAGGGTGTCACATCCCGAAACTTTCCTAACCCATCCGGCCCAATTCTGGCCTCCTATGATCAAATCCTGGATCCTGAGCCTTGGACTTTACCTTAGAAGATTTCTCCTTCATCAGACATTCCAAACCCCATATTTCCTGTCCTGGACTTTCACATTCCTATCCCGGCTATCTCTTGACATATGTCTCTTTCCTTTGACATTTCTTGACATCTGCAGTTCCTATCGATAATTCCCTTTCCCCCCATTTCACAATTATTGCACCATTCTGACACCATTCCAATTCATTCCTTACTTTGTTCCGGAAACCTGAAACTCTGATTCGTCCAACATACTTTAACACCTTTATATCTTCCGGACTCTTCAGTATATAAACCCACTTGTACCCTCTGATATTTCCTTAGTTCAAATATCAACTAAATCCCGTTCTCTCCTACTCCACTTCACTCTGAAAACCACTTCAGTTGTTAGGATTGTCTTCTGACCCTCTGCCCAGAAATTAAGGAACAGAACTTGTACAGGGGCACAGCACATAAGCTGAAGCCAAAGTTCCTTGCCCCTCCGACCCCCCTCAGGGATTCCTGACCAACATCCACTGTTCTGCACACTCCGGACTTATCCAGGAATTCTGGGATTGAACCCGGACTTGACAGAGGGAAGGTGTCTATAATAAGATGAATCAAGGGGCATTACAGCATGAAGGAAGATCAATCAGAAGATTCCGAAGTTCGGCAATGTTGGCAATCATGTTTACAGCATCTGATGTCAATGAAGCAATTGAGGATTTGGGTAGGGACTGACAAGACACTACCAACTCTCAAAACACACCCTTTGAACAAAATATCAATATTGCTGGACATCATGCCTTGTGAACCATCTAGTAGAGCTAGCAGTGTATCTGTTGGGACCAAGACTTCCCAGAAGCTGTCAGAGGAGGAAATAGATATCCTCAAATCTCATTTGGAAGCATGGAAGAACAAGAGGAACAGACCTGGAGTGTATAGGGCAGTGCATAAGGAAGCAAAGAAGTTGGATATGGTGGAAAGGATGAACATAGAGGAATGGGTGGCCAGAAGGAGGTGAGTTCTATATGTCATGTGGGATTTCAGCTGATGGTTATGTTTTGGAAAAGATGTACAAGAACTGGCTTTACAACCATGGCTGAAAAAGAACTACCAAAGCCATGGTAGGGTATGGAAAGAGTTTCACTGCTAGGGATGTGATAAAGGTCCAGAAGAGGATGGAAATTCAGAAGATAATAGAGGAAGACAATGGGTCAAAACCTGGGGACAGAGAGATGATAGCTCGGTATCAATGTGCTGTGAACAAGGTGATGGACAGTGTCACCAAAGAGGAATTAAAGAAGGCCAAAGCTGAAGCCAAAGAATGGAGGAAAGAAAGACCACCTCCAGAGGTACAGGCAAGGTAAGGGTTGAAGCTCTGGATGAAGACTGACTGCTATCATCCCACCATAGAACATCCTTACAGAAAGGGGAGAAATATATGAGGGAGTTTGTAGAGGAGGTGTGGAAGAGATGCGGGATGAGAGTAGCCATCCTGGCTGCCTGGAAAGACAAAGCTGGCCAGATCATGACCACTCAGTAAGTGACTGAGCTTGAAATCCACAAGCCAAAGGTATTCAGAATGCTGACCAGGCCATAGATATGACATTAATGGTGAGATCAGGAATGGAGCAGGATTCAATGGGTGGGGTGGAGCTCATCAAAGATGGATGGAGTATGCCAAGACCGAGCTTGGAAACTTGGGATGATCAGATGGGGGTGAGATCAAAGCCGGTCTCAATGCCAACAATGAATCTGATGCCAAGGTTTGGCCACGGAAGAAGAACATGAAGAAAGGGAAGGTTGATCCAGTCTCAATGGTTAGCAATGGAGAAAAGGCTTGGATAACAGACAGGAAGGATGTCAGCCTGGAGATCATGAAACAGATCATCCAGGACTTTGTCACCTTTCACTATAGTAAGTGGATCCAGCTTAGTGAGCACCAGGCTTGATTGCTTCCATAGGGAAGGCTTTGGGAATTAATGAGGTACCTGTCCCATGGACACATATTGTGGGTCAACAATCAGACTACATGGCCTCCAAGTATTTGCCACAGGCGGTGAAACTTCAGGAGCCATCAAAGCTTTAGAAAAAGGAGGTAATTTCTATGTTGGACTTCTGGAGAGAGAGACAGCGATCACATCTGGCGGATGTCCTGACCTTCTGAAAATGGAGAAACTCGGCAGGCATCATACAAGACCCTGTGGAGTTGGATTCTGATGAAGAGGCAGCAGTTCAAAGAAGGAAGGCCTCTAAAGGAAAGAGAAAGGCTGGGTCTGAAGATGGACTAACTGAAGGTGAAGCCAGATCAAAATTAAGGGGATGAGGCAGGAAGGGAAGGAATGCTTCAAGGGTAGATGACTCTAAAGAGTCCAAGGATGACCAGGACGATGGGAATGGGTCTGGGTGGAGACATGATACCAACAGGGAAGATTCCAGAGGTACTGATGGACAGCAAGGGCCCAGCCATTTGGGCCATAGGAAGTCAGGGGGTGAGTACATCTCATGACTGTCTTATCCAAATATAATTCCTGATACAACAAGACATAGTTAATGAGCCAAGAAATTGGGTCATCAGTAGAAGAGGGATTGAGAGTGATGAAGCCGAGGGTGAAGGCATCATGGGGCCAAAGCCAACCCTGGAAAGCTACCAAACAACAACCTGACACTGAACAAGTTAAAACAAGGGAAGTGGCAAGGAAGCCAAGTGAGCATCCTCGAAAATCCAGGCCGAAGCCAACTCTCAGAGGCCCAAAGCCAGCCAGGCCACATTCCAAAAATCATGACAGCTCAGAAGATGGTAAGTGAGTATTATCATGGGGATAGCTTTGAGATCAAACCACATTCTTTAGATGAAGCAAAGCAATAGTCAAGGCCAAAGCGAAGCCAAAAGGCACCAACCTGGTTTGGTGAGGGAAGCCCCAAGGGGAGAGTGGTTCACAAAAGGCAGAAATAAGTTTCTTATTGAAATCCTAAGTACCCAGTCATTGTTGATACAACAAAATACACTATCTATGTATATACAGTGACTTTACTCCATCCTTTCCAGCACATTGTCCAGGTGGCTGATAGCATGATCAAGCCTTTGAATCTCAGTTGAGATCTCCACATGTCGGTTGGTCAGATACATGAACCTATCCACATAGTGGACATAGGCCATGATCAGAAATCTATCATGGTGCCAGCTCAATGGGTGATGCTGTGGGAGTTGTTGTTGCTGACAATACCCATCAAACATCAGCCAATCTGAATATATGGTTGAATGGTGAAATGGAAATGAAATCAAATGGGACTTACAGTATTCCAACTGAGCCAAGTCCTTGGGCTGAAGATCACTGCCTGGGATTGGGGGCTGTACTAAAGTCCTCAATATGTATTCCAGGCATTCCTGGGATAAGCAGCCTGTGGGCAATGTCCAACCAAACAAGGCCATCCCAGTAGGAATTGGCCTGAGTTGAATCTCGGGATTGGACAGTTCTGATGAAATCACCTGAGAGGTGCTGGCCAATTCCAATTCCACATCAGAAATGAATGGTGGGCTGGGGAGCAGACTGTCCTCAAGCATGGGTGGAGTTGGCAGTTCTGGACTGCTGCCAGGGATGACTGGAGGTGGTGGAAACCTCAGATCATTGGATGTGGTGGACTTGGCACTTAGGTGGCTAGGAACCTTGGGGGGCTCAAATGATGGAGAAAATGAAAATGGGAGATTCATAGAGGTGACAAAAACTATAAGAGGGCAGTGATTGCCTGGACTACTAGGGATTAGCTAGGAGTAGCAAATAGGTATAAGTAAACTCACCTCAGCCACTGCCAAAGAGGGGCAAAGAACAACTGAGGAATCTGAAGTAAAAAATCAAGTATATATGTATAACAGAGTGAGCGGAGAAGCGCTCACTAATGATAATCAGGGAATAGGAACAGGAACAAGAGGAATTTGGAATTAAGTGATGTAAGGAAGTGACAGAGCGTCCCCAGAGGCTCGGGAATGATGAGAAGTAAAGGATGATGCAATACAATAAGGGTCCGCACGTCTACACAAATTCTGGATTGATTCTGAGCGGTTCCACCTGGCAGCAGAGCAGGGTTAGGAATTCCAGCATTCCAGACATGTGGAAATGCAGGTTCTGACGTTCCGGAAATGCAGGGTTCGTTGTTCCGGTTCCGGAGTTCACTGTATTTTGTCAAGAGGAACCTTGGGGGGTTGAAAAGTCCCAAGAGGAAGTCTGGGAAGGAATGGATGGGGCTAAGAATAAATCTGAGGAAGATGGTGGTTCAATCTCCATCAGTTGATCTGCAAGATAATGGTTGGTTTGGGTGAGCAAAATGGATTTGTAGGCTTACCACCGAATCTGACCTGGTGTGTTGGACATGATTAATGTTAATATGGGTGATTTGGTGGGACATGGTGTGAAATGGAGTGCAAAAGGTTTGCCTAGACTCGTGTCTTGTTGATATTCTACTCCTGGACCGAATCAGTCTTTGTGCTCAGGCAATGCCATCAGTATGCAGTTTATTATTTAAACCTGACCTCGGCTTTGAAATCATTTCACCCCACTGCTCACATTCACCCAACCTGTCTGTCAAACAATTACTGATTTCAATAAAAATGTCTTCATCTACAAACAACAATATTTCTGAGTTTGAGTCTTTTGCTGAGAAAGCGGTTCAGCTGATCCAAAGTGCGGTTGCAAAACTTCGAGGGAAGGTGGGAGTGGATGAATGGAAGCAGGTAGTTAACACTGTGTCACATCCCAAAACTTTCCTAACCCATCCGGCCCAATTCCGGCCCCCTATGATTAAATCCTGAATCCCAAGCCTGGGACTTTACCTTAGAAGATTTCTCCTTCATCAGACATTCCGAACCCCATATTTCCCATCCCGGACTTTCGCATTCCCATCCCGGACTTTCATATTCCTATCTTGGCTATCTCCTGACATATGTCTCTTTCCTTTGACATTTCTTGACATCTGCAGTTCCTATCAATAATTCCATTTCCCTCTGCTTCACAATTATTGCGCCATTGCCCTCAGTTATTATTCCACCATTCTGATGCCATTCCAATTCATCCCTTACTTTGTTCCAGAAACCCAAAACCCTGATCACTGCCCTTGAAAGTCGGGTTTCCACTCTCAAAAGGGAGCTGGAATGGATTCCAGTGCTCAAGCAACAGCTCGGCACTTTGGTTCAGGCGGTCGAGGCCCTTTGGGAAAGGGTCCAAGAGCAAGGCTTGGTCAGATCAAAACCAGGTCCTCTCCCAAGGACAGTATTGGTTTTGCATCACATGCA